>JABUQX010125332.1:2500-15000 GCA_015478945.1 Trachelipus rathkii
TCTAGTAAAATTGTCATGTTTTACGTACCCTAAAACAGTAAATCATTAAATCAGTAAATCAAACTGCCCTCCCCATCATCCTCCTACCCTTCCAAGATCTATTAATCTATTGATCTATTGATCTATTGATTCAAGTCATATTTTGTATAAAACCTTTTATTTTATTTGTTTAAAAATATATTTTTTACTAAAACTTTGTTTTACATACCCTATAGCTGTAAATCAGTAAATCAAACTGCCCTCCTTACCACCCTCAAACCCATCCATGATCTATTGATCTATTAATCTATTGATTCAAGTCATATTTTTCTTTAGTATAAATAAGTTCTTTGGCTAAAAGCGGGAAAAGAAAATAAGTATTTTCTTTTATTTTAAAGCATTTATAACATAAGTGCAAACTACATAATTGTGTAAATATAAATTTTTAGCATCAAATATATTTACAAGTTTATTAAAGAAACATTATTTAAAACATATGATGAAATAAATACAGTATACACCGCATAAATTAGAACTGATAGGTTGTACAGGAAAACATAAGGTCTTAACATATTGAACATTATTTTATTTTAAAAAAGATGTTACATAATGATTACTAAACATAAAATCTAAATGCAGAGAGTCAGGTAATTATGCAACATTATTTTTATTCTTATACACGGCTATCTAGTGTCCATTGATCGAAACATCTCGAGGGGAAGTGTTGAAGATCAGTCCAGAGTTGGTGTCCAATTTCACAGAGCCAAGTTCATTACATGCGAATACACCTAAAAATCTTCTTTCGTTTCTAAAGGCATTTAATATTTCTTCATTCATCTTTAATAATTCAAGATTATATTTCGTACTCTGTTAATCTCGATGATTTGAGGATGTTCCAAATACATCAGAACTGAGATTGAGGATGTCAAACTTTGTCCAAATTTGAGACTCAACCCTAATGTTCCTTTTCTTAGGATATTGAGATGATAAGCATTACAAGCTGAAAGATCAGCTGTGAGATCGTAGGCATATAAATTACTGTTTTCAGCATAAGTCTTGAGATCAACACCTGTACCGTTATCGCTGCAAGATACAGTATTGACAAATAAATCGTAAAAAGGTCGCGAACATTGAGAATGTGAGCCTTCGTATATCATCTCATAATCACGATCGTATGGTTGACCATTCACGTGCAAACTGATACCTCTAAGTCCGAAATGGGTAAATTTAAAGGCAGAAATGGGTAAATTTAAAGGCAGACTTTCCATAGTTTTCCGAATAAGCATCATGTTCTACAATTCTTATTAATACTTTCTGAGGTAAGCTACCATTGACGATGTTAGGTATATTAATACTCGATAATCCTTGGGTAAAGTTAAAAATTTTAGTCTCAATTTTCTTGATTGGATATTTTGCTGTATCAGTCAAAAGAGATTTCTCGATTTCCAAATGTTTAATGGGAGATAATTTCACTTTACGTACATATAGATAAGCATCCAGTAATTTGAAAATAGGTTTTGGAGCGGTAGTTGTGGCTGTGGCGTTGCTTTGAACATTAAGCGCAAACTCAGGTGTAGATCTAGTTAATCTGATACGAGTGTCCACTGATGGTAGAATAAGTCTTTCCTGAGAGGATATATCCCCATTTACACGTCCGTAAATTCGTACATGTTATTTTTAGATTTAGCGGCGTTGTCCCTATGTTTCTCTACATCTTTTAAATTGTAATATCCACATGATTGCAGGTGAGACTCCTTCGCATCTTGAGAATAATTTAGTAAAGATTCTATATAACTTTGGTAAGGGTAACTTTCTGCTGATGCTCCTAGAGATGTTTCATTTAAAAACACTTCAAGTTGATTAAAACATGTATACAGGAAATTTGTCTCGGTATACCCTACGTGATTGGTTCCTGTGGGATCTGAACCATCTTCGTTTACTAATTTAGTCTTCAGATACAAAACACATTCGAAGGGTCAAGATATTGATCAGAAGTGCCTGGGATGTTGAATTCGAGAGGTACATCAGTATTTGTGATTGCGTGAATTTTATTAGTATTAACTAATAAAATTGGATTCACTTACAGTGATCTGTGTAGGGTTCACCGAAAAGAGATCCAATTCGCTCTTACAGCAGTTTGGGCTAGAGGGATGGAGGAAATGCATCTTGCTGGTACAATAGCTTGACGCAGTGGTTCTCAAACTTTTTCGATTCGCGGCTCCCTCGACTAATTCAAGTTTGCTGAAGTCACCCCATGTTAGATTCTAAAAAGAAGGTTTTACAATTTATAAAATAGGGTCTATTATTAATCATTAAATTGCAATAATATTGCATGATTACAGCATGCCAAAAGCATTCCCAGGATTTCCCTCTGAATATATATATATATTATTATTACATATTATTACATATATATATATATATATATACATATACATATATATATATATATATATATATATATATATTATGTTATATATATAAAATATATATATATATATATATATATATATATATATATATATAAATATATATATATATATATATATATATATATATATATATATATATATATATATATATATATATATATATATATATATATATATATATATATATATTTTATATATATTATATATATATATATATATATATATATATATATATATATATATATATATATATATATATATATATATATATATATATATATATATATATATATATATATATAAGATAACATAACTAAAATGATGTTTTAACAAAGTTGGAAAATTCAAAATCGATTAAAATTTTTAAATGAAAACTGAAATACAATTATGAAAATGTTCAAATCTTTCGCGTCACCCCTGAGGGGAAGCTGCGTCACCCAAAGGTGACGCGTCACACAGTTTGAGAACCACTGGCCCTTGACGTATAATAAGGAGAGATATGTTTAAACATTTCTTATATACGAAATAGATGCAGGTTATTATTATTTATGTAAAAAAGTTACCACTTATCACTGTTATTAGAGAGCAAACACATCAAAACACTTTTTCTTTAGTGGTCCTTTCATATTCCTCTTTACAGGTTTTTTACGGCGACCTACACCTTGACCAGTCATCTTACGCCGTATTTTTCGTTTAACATCATCTAACATTTCATCTGAAGCATCGGCTAGTCGACGTTTTACAGCTGTTCGAGGGTCGACACCACCCATAATATCCTGGATAGTGTCTATACCAGTCCTCGCTACTTTTTTAGCGATGTATTTACCTCCTGATTTAAACAATGGGATAGCACGTCGGAACAACGAAGCAAAAAATCCACCTAAACCATACCCCTTCTGCATTCTTGAACCCCTGAAGACTCTTTCTCTTTCCATTATTATTATTATTATTATTATTATTATTATTATTATTATTATTATTATTATTATTATTATTATTATTATTATTATTATTATTATTATTATTATTATTATTATTATTATTATTATTATTATTATTATTATTATTATTATTATTATTATTTAACGGAGCTTCCTTCTTACGTGTACTTTACACACTGCTGTCCCAACTGTGAATGGGTATGGGTTACCTTCAACGTCTCTTATATAAATACGAATTGAGCTCAGCTGGGTCTTACTCAGTGGTAAATAGTGAACATTAGGAAATGAACTACTCTTAACAAGGAGGCTTTAGTATTCCCTACATACTGATGGTCTATAATATCTGTATAAACATAGGCCATACCAGGGTCTTGTAACAACTCAGTAGGATCACATACGAAATGTAATGAATTAGGAAAAGTTGTTTTTGAAGATGCTATATGGTCGTCAATAGTAGGTAGGTAATGAAATAGAAGACGTATAAAATTGCTAGGATTGTGGTTATGGTTCACCTCCTCTTCTGAAGGGTTATCTGTAAGACGAACACACTTACGCCACCATGCATAGGGTTGAAACTGGAATGTGTTTAAATCGTGTAAATTTACAGTACGCCAAGATCTTAAAGACACCAGTTCCATTACCTTCCCCTTTGGTTTATTAGTACGAAATATCAGGTCTTGACATATTCGACTTACTATGAATTTGTTATTAAAGTATCTAAGTATATCCAAGAGAGACTTGTATAACCCCCGCTTTATAGTAAACCTTTCAATGTAATATTCGATACCATCACGTTTCTGTATATGTAAACTAGCTGTGTTACGCAATTTCAAAGTGTTTTTTACAAAATCAATACTTCTATAAATCATGAATGCAACCCTGGGACTGGTCACAGTCTCTATATCGGCATCAAGAATTATTTCACTTAATCCTGCTTCAAACATTTCTCGTTCGAGAGTTATAGGGTTCAATATTTCTGTATTAAAGTCAGATATTTTATTTTCATGATGTAGATCCATAGAAGCCGATGACGGTAACGTTAAATAGAAATGATCGTTGTTAGTCATGATTATTGTTTATCAATTTCACAGGCTCTTATTTATGAATTAGACTTTTTTATACTACTGGAGCTTCTTTCGTATATGTACTTTACATACTGCTGTTCCTTCGGAGAAAATGGGTAATGGTTCCCTTTCAAGTTGACTTTAGCTTGTGACTTTAAAGTGATTAACACGTTGTCTTCGTTGAATGTTTTATTAACTAGAAATACTAAATCTTTACATATCCGGCTTGTTCCAAATTGTTTGTTTAAGTCTATGAACATATCGGTAAGAGATTTATTGAGGCCGCGATTTATTAAATATTTTTCAAAGAAATATTCTCTGTAGGCTCTCTTGGCAATCCTCATATCTGTGCAAATTTTTAATACGTAATATTCTCAACACTTGTAAATATTACAAACGCTGCATGTGAATCAGGCATATTCTCGATATGCACATCCAATATCATTTCGCATAACCCTACTTCATACATTTCTCTCTCGAGCTTTATAGGGTTCAATAACTTTGTAGTAAAGTCTGATATTTTATTTTCAGGATGTAGGTCCATAGAAGTGGATGATGGCAACGTTAAATAGAAATGGTCTTACTCTCCATGTTCATAATGTAAACTGATCAATGTTTTTTAATTTCACTAGCATTTATATTACTATTAAACTTCATAGGGTAACCTACCCATTTGACAAGATACTGTTTATTTTTACCTTTTCCTTTAGATCCTAATATTTTTTCTATTTTATATTCATTAATCTTAAGATCAAACCGTATTTTCTGTATTTCTTGTTTATAGAACCCTCCTTTTATTTTTTTCACCATCTAAATCCTCCAGATAGTATAATTTTAAACTGTCTCTCGGGAATTCTCTGATTGTATCTACTTGACCATCCTGCTTCGTACCCTTTTCTGAAATTTTCATCAACCCATGACACTCTCACATAGTCTCCTACTTTAACACCTGTGTTATCTTTTATTTTGCGTACAGGACGACCAGGTACAGAAGGCTTTATCTTTACCATCTCTAGAGGGGTCTTCTTAACTGCTTTCTATTGGTAAAGACCTGTTATATAAGAAAGAGGCGTAGACGTTCAGTATTACCTCTAAATAAATTTATAAGAGTGTTCATTTTATAAAATACCTATGCTATGCGTTCTTTAATAGTACGCTGTCACTCTTTCAACTAGTACTGCTTGTTTTTACGGAATAATATTGGAATCACTATACATACTCCCAGAGGCAGCCTCATGGAAACTCTCGTCCTTGAACTCCATTCCTGAATCTGTCCAAAATGATTTAGGTATTCTCTGCTCGTCCTTTATAATTTCAAGTACAGCATCGGCAACTGTAGCTGATCTTTTATCTTTTATTAGCTTCAACCACAAGTATCTAGAGTATACGTCAATAGTAAAAAGTATGTATTGAAATCCTTCATTATAAGAACTATATTTAATTATTTCCGATAAATCTAACTGCCATATGCTATCGAGCTGCGGAGATATGGTTTTACGTGTTAGGAAATGTTTTTTCTTACAGGTTTATGTAGAGTAACATCCTCTTCACCCTCCTAAATAATGCTTTTTTAACTCTTTTTTCTCCAATATTAGGATATACTTAAGCAAACCTAGGTGGAACCCCAAAATATTTGGTTCCCTCAGATGAAGTGAAACTTATCAACGTAACTTCCTTGCCTCCATGTTGGCTTACTGACCCCATGTAAACGCTATATATTATAATAAATTATAATATATAATATAGATAATATATATATATATATCATAATATATATATATGAATTAGCTAGTTATAGCTATAATATATATATTATATATATAGTATAATTAGCCAAACAACTGATTTTTAAAGGGATTTTTTTTTTTTTAAAGAAAAGGTCTAAAATAACATTGTATTCTATACACAAGGCAGTTACAACTATAAATATATATTGATAATCACATATCTACGTATTTATATCCAACTATGCCTATATACAGGGTGTTTTTTCTTATTCGTGCTCAGAACACTTTTAAATTTATCTGACGCGTAAGAAGTGCCCTGAGGGACTTGAATTCGAGGTCTTGTGATAATGGCTGATATTATCTCAAGTCTGCTAATCGGGGCGTTGTATTTGAAGATTAAACTCTCTCGGGAAAATTATATAAGTTCTTGAAGTTCTGTTTGTATATCATCGTCCAATCCTTCTTACATGGGCCCTTTTCTTCCAGTAGCGTGAGAAGAATCAGCTATCAAATCTCCCAAATTGATCTTTAACTATTTTCATCATCAATTGACGATTGCTCCCTGCTTTCATCAAAGTTAATTGTCGTTTTAAAATATATATACTCTATCCTGGATTTACGCACTCTATTAGGAAGCTCTCTCTAGATATTTTTAAATTTATCTTCATGTTTTTCACTTTCAAACAGTTTTTTACTTCATAGGTAGATATCTATGATCAATCGGTAACGATACGCAGGGATGGATGTACGTGCAAGTCTTTAAGATTCTATCAATTTTGTATGGTCCTCCTGTATAAGATGCGTTTCTCATGGATGTTAATGTCTGAATTTAATTATTCTGTACTACTTCTTTCTCATATTTGGTTATCTGTTCAACTTTAGGATCATATAAGCTAGGAGGTAGAGGCTGCTGGAAAGATAATGTGTCGTTCACAATATAAGGATTCTGGTGGTGCAGGACTGTTGTTGCTGATGTGAAAGAGGTTGTAATGTCAATGCATTGGGCTGTAATATCTGCGTGTATTGGGGTTGTGAATGATGAAACTGCAATTGTGGATTTTGCGCAGAGTGCGGCAATAACTGACCATATTGAGGTTGCGAGTGATGAATCTGAGGAACTGAATTCTGTACAGATACTGTATTATTATACTTCATTTTCTCATACTCATTAATATGGAAGTACAGCAACCTTCTCCGTTATAGCTCCACTGGTTTATCAGGGGAGCTATAACGGAGAAGAGTAATGGCAGGATACTCCTCCTCTCTCTGTGTAACTTCTTTGTAATTTTTCAAAGTTTGTTAATGTTGGAGGGAGGAGTTTTTTTAATGATCGTTTCTTAGCGACGTAGCTTACTTTCTGAGGTCGTTTAAAGGAACATTTCCTTTTATAAGATTTAAAAAGACTTCACATACACACTGGCATTTTTGTAATTAAAGCACTAAAAATTAGTTTACGTTTTTCAGATGGTCTTCAAACTTTTTAAATTTTTTTATAAGAGGTAAATACGTTGCAACTAGAGCACTCATTATTCAGGTATGTAATACAGTTTTCTATTCGTATGGTAGAATGTCTGGTACGGAGCAGCACTCTGTGCGGTTTTTTTGGGGTGAAGTTCACACATCAATAACCGGGGGGATGCGGAGTAACCGTCTTTATATTATCTTTTAAGAACGTCTTGTCCTTTGAAGAAGTAACATTGTGAGTGCCAAGACATTTAACTTGACTCATGTCTCTTTCTCTGTTCCCAAACAACGAGTAAATAACTGTGTGTTTAGAAAAAAATACTTTTTTCCGCATATCGCTTGCTTTGAATGAAAAAATTATTTCTGCGTTATGAAAAACACAGAATATTTAGATGGGTGAGAAGTAAACTGTGAGACTGCTTCTGCATTTTCCAAATGCAAATTGGTTGCATAAAGTCATGCTAATACTTCTAATTTTTGTGGCGCCTGTATATTGTCCAGCGATCTAATATCGTATATATGCCTTCATGAAATTGAATCACATTCTTTATGTTCTTTAAATTTTTCGCTGGTAAACATTATAACAACCATGATTCTTTGTTTACAGGGATTTGTGGCACCTATCTCATTTCCTTTAAAATATTATAATGAGAAGGTTTACCAACACACCTTGTTTGTTGCCAGCTAACAAGGACATGTAAAGCCGGACTTCGGATACGTTAAATTTCTTCTTCTCCACATCCATCCTGTTCTAGTAGATAATTGATAATGATTTAAATTTAGATTGTACATAAAATATATGTTTTTAATAAAATCTCGTAAAAATTTATTTAAAAATAAAAATGTTTTATATAACCGACAACTGCTCTAACCATGGCAAGAATTCCATCACGGCATTAAAACCTCCAAAGTATTCATTTAAAAAATAAAAATAGAAAGAAACCTATAAAAAGTAATAAACACAAAAATATAAAAGCAAATACATAAAATGTAATAGAATATATTGATTAAAGCAGTAAAGCAGAGAGTTAAAGTAGTAAAGCAGAAAGTTAAAGCAGGTAAAACAATGAGTTAAAGCAGTAAAGCAAGAAAGTTAAGCTAGTAAAGCAGAAAGGTTTAAAGCAGTAAACATGAAGTTCAAAGCACGTAAAGCAGAAAAGTTAAAGCGTAAGATAGCAGTGAGTAAGCAGTTTATAAAGCCAGTAAAACACATAAGCATACTAATCCCCCTAGGTGTTAGGTAACACCTCTATTGTTTTACTGCTTACTGCTTTATAGTATGTAAAACATGACAGTTAAAGCAGTGAAGCAGAAAGTTAAAGCAGTAAAAGCAGATAAGTATATGAGTTAAAGCAGAAAGTTAAAAGCAGTAAAGCAGAAGAGGTTTCTAAAGCAAGTAAAGGCAGATAGTTTAAAGCAGTAAAGCAGTAAAAGAAAAGCATACTAATCCCCTAGGTTTTAGGTAATAACACCTCTATTGTGTTTACTGCTTTTACGCTTTAGAGGTATGGTAAAGTATAATGTTTTTAATAATTTCGAAGCAATTGTAGTAAAAAATGATGACTCGTAGTAATTGAATACGATAGATTTTTTGAATAGTTCATTGATATCATTTTTTCGTTCGCGTATGCGGGATGCCGGAAAAATGGTCGTCTTGCGGAACGCCGCGGCGGGGCGGGTACGCGGAATAACAGCGCCCTGCGGGCGCATCGCGGCCGGCGGTTACGCGGATTTTTGCGCGCTGCGGCCGCAAAGCTGGCGGCGGTTCGCCGGAAAAAGATTGCGCCTGCGGGTCGCACGCGGCGGCGGTTACGCGGTTATATTTTGGCGCCTCGGGTGCGCACGTCGGCGGCGGTGTCCGCGGTCGCCGAACTGCGGACGGCGCGACTGGTAAACGTTTGCGATCACTGTCTCACCTGTGTAACTCTTAGATATACTTTCTGTCATGCTAATAGAGTTTAGAAAAATTACTAACTCGTAGGTAAGAAGCATGTCTATCAACCTTGGTATTGTGCACGCATTCGATTCCTCATATCCTTATTTACCTAGGTGGTAGAACGCACCCCTATTAGGCTATTCTATGGCTGCAGGGGAGGCTATGAAAGAGGCTTGACAAAAAGTGCGCACACTTACAGTTGCACTGTGTGGCCTCACTTGGCACTATGTGGCACTTACTTGGCACTCATTGGCACTCACTTGGCAATCATTGGCACTCTATGGCCACTTCACTTGTGCAAACTCACTCTGGCACTCACGCTGGCACTTCATCTAATACTGCATAGAAACACTAATAGAACTCCTAGGTCTTCCTTACGGTGATTGAAACCATCAAAGCCAATCAAAGTTATGCGTGGTAAGAAATTGACCCATGGTATAGTGGCAAGGTCAAGGCGAATATCATGGCAAGACAGAGAGTAAAGACGTCAAAAACATGGCAAGCCCTTAAAGGAAAGCCCAAAAATTACCGTGGGTCAAATTTGACCCATGGAAGCACCAAAGGGTTGGCAGTGTGGTTTGTATGTGGAGTATAAGGTGTAAATGGTAAGTGGTCTATGGGTTAAATGTAAGTGTCATATGTGAATGTGCCTGTAATAGCTTTAAGAGTGTGTTGTGTTTGTGTGTGGTGTGTGTGTGTTGTGTGTGTGTGTGTGTGTGTGTGTGTGTGTGGTGTGTGTGGTGGGCGCACGCGCACGTGTGTAGTGTGTTCAAAGTAGGTGGTCAATACATGCGTACAGTTTGGAACGAAATATGTGGATTGGGTGGCGGCCACGAGTGGTAAGAAATAGCGTGGGCCAAAATAATGGACCAATGAAGACCAAAGGGTAGCCAGAAAATTACCGTGGGACAAATTGACCCATGGAAGACCAAGGGGGTGGTCGAAATATCATGGTCACGACAAGTAACGATATCAACAAAATAGGGCAAGCCCCTAAACAGGAAGATCAAGAAATTATCCGTGGGCAAAAATGGCCCACGTCGAAAAAAAATAGTGGTCGTAAAATAGGGGGTATGAATCGTACAAACGGTTTGCTGACGCAACCGTGTTGGCGCACCCTTTCTCTTCGACAAGGGTGCTACCAAAATTAGGGTTGGCCAAAGAATTAGGGTTCAAAAAATACCTCGTGGGCCAGAAAAATGACCCATGGAAAGATCAAAGGGTTGGTCGAAAAAAAGGTAAGAGGCCCAAAATGTAAAGGCCCAAACAAGGTCAAGCATGGTAAAATCATCCTCGAGGTAGGTTCCTGGCGGCAGAAAAAAGGTCCAAAAAAAGGTCAAAAGGGCATGGTAAAATCTGACACCCTCCATGAGTAGGTTCCTGCGTCAGAAAAAGGCTCAAAAAAGGTAAAGACAAAATTGCGCCCATTTTGTGTCGGAAAGGCCCCTCCTAGCTATAACAGTGTTTTGAGCGATATAGAGTATGACGTTAACTTTCACAACATGAGAGCAACTTATTTTCCTACAACACAACATTTTAAAATTCAAAATAAAGTTCATTTTAAGTAAGATAAATTATGGAATCTTGTTTAAAAATTTTAAAAAATTTTTGCTTAAACAGTTTAGTTAATAATTTTGTTTTGTAGTAGTTTCTACTTTAAAGTTAATTGCTTTTAATAATAATGAATTATATAATAATAATAATAATATATTAAGTAATAATAATAATGAATAATAATAATTAATAATAAGTAGATAATAATAATAATAATTATTAAATAAATAATATAATAATATATAATATAAAATAAATTAATAAAATAATATAATAATAATAATCCTGTACAGCAAATTTTATTTATCGCCCAGTCCTAGATTCTAGAAGCAGGATTGGCACATTAAAAAGTATCAAATATTTAATCAATCTGATTTTTTGTACGTATTTTTTTTTTTATTAAAAATATTTTTTTTTTTTTTTTTGTATTAAGAGTCTAACTTTTTTTTCTAAATGAATAATAAGTCCTGAGCTATTCACGCTAATTAATGGATAAGTATAATTTTTCATCTTAACATAATTAGTAGAAATTCATCAATTGTTGTTTTCAAGTCATTTTTTAATAAAATTGTCACGTATTAGAGTACTCAGATATTATACAGTATATTAAAGAAAACTATATATATATATATTATATATATATATATATATTAGTATATATATAATATATATATATATTATTATATATATCAATATTATATTATATATATATATATATATATAGTATATTATATATTATATACATCTTAAATAACTTTAATTCTTAATTAAACAAATAATTATATTGTAGCCAAAACTTCATGATTAATTAGAACCAATAATTAAGGATAATTGATGTAGTTTTAGCAGAGCATAATTAAAAAACCGGTTCGTATAAAATGAAAACCAAAACTATAAAAAAAATCAAATATCCCCCAACGCCCGTTCTAGAGTAGATTAAAAACAATAGTTCATTAATATAATCCTATTTCATTGATTTAAATGTTTTCAAAATATCTAGAGCAAATATATTCCGGGAAATCACTAGAAGCACTTAATAATACCAGATAATTAGATAAAGACACTTACAGTTTCAGATTTTACACAAACTTTCGGCTACTCACGAATGTTTGCTAACATATACTGTATGATCAATTCTGTAATACATATGTTAAAGAGATAAAAATTTAAATAGGGTAACATGAATGGTAGAAAAAAAGTGATTTACTTTTAATTAATAAAATGAAAAAAAAAAAAAAAATATTTGGTTGAGCTAAAAAGGCAAAAGCGTCAATTACCGATAACGATGTATTTCTCAAAAAGCAGCCAATACAACCCTACAGATTCTGGACTGTCTTCATCTCTTACACCTTCAGCTTCATTTACATATTTGATAAGAAACTATTTTGTGCCTCAATTTGGCT
>JABUQX010125334.1:0-7500 GCA_015478945.1 Trachelipus rathkii
TGTTCGAGGAACTTACCACTCGCGTACCACCACCTTTACGACGCCCTAGTAGCACAAGGTGCGGTATCTGCGCACGAGTTTTGTGTAGATATTGGTAACCCCAGGCTAGTTCGTGCGGTGCTTCTTTGTTCCTGCCAACACTGTTCTGTGGAACTTTCTTCCATCTTCTGTGTTTCGTTGAATTAATCTCCTCACTTTAAAGCCTGCGTCTATGTTCATCTGCGTAATTTGCGCTAGCGGATGAAGTTTTGGCGTGCAACATCCCCTCCTTGAATAGGGCTCTGCCCGTGAGTGGTGATTATTACTATTCCTACATATTTTGAAACGGTTAACGTTAACGATTAACATTAACTTCCGCTACATTCTTTACCGATAAACGCTTTAATGATTAACGCCGTTAATTTTTTTTGTTAACGATTAAGAATTAACGATGTTAACTTTCTCATTAACGGTGCCCACCTTTGTATATATATATATATATATATATATATATATATATATATATATATATATATATATATATATATATATATATATATATATATATATATATATATATATATATATATATATATATATATATATATATATATATATATATATATATATATATATATATATATATTACTTCAATAAAGGGCAGGGTCCAATATTTGCTTCGGGCTGAGCCCAATTTTCACCACCCTAAAGGTGGACATAATATTCTTAATTTTCAGCCAATTTTGATGGGAAAAGAAGCAAACTGTAGCTTTTTCTGACCTCTAAAACGTCGTTTTCGAATGTTTTTCTGTCTGTAGTCATTCTTTAAGAATTTACATTTTTTCAAAACCTTTGTTTTTGACATTGTTCTTTTCAACTTTTACTATTTTTTTCGAAATGACTTCAAACTTGACATATACATAGATGGGTCCATTAGCTACAAAATGCACGAAAGAGAAATCGCCTTTCTAAAGAAAACATTCCTAACTCCTTCAGCCTCTCCCCATAGCTCTTACCCTCAAAGCCAGAAATCATCCTTGTTGCACTACTTTACACTTTCTCCAGCATACCTAGGTCTTTTCTTAAATAAGGGGGCCAAATTTGTGCGCAATACTCTAATACTGACCTAAAATAGCTATCATACAGCTACTTATAACTTTGATAGTTTTGTAAACCATATTGCGATTTATTATACATAACATCTTATTAGCTTTATTCCTTGCTTGCTACTTTCAGTTTGCTGCTTATACTCACATCTAAATCATTTTTTTGGTCCACAGACTCAAGCAAATCCCCATTCATATCGTAGTTAAATATTCTATTTGAGTTACCTAAATGAAGAACCTTGCACTTTTTACTATTAAAATTTATTTGCCACTTATCTGTCGGCCTAAGAGGTTTATCAAGATCATTTTGAATCTTTATATATCCATCATTATTGCTTACTGAGGTAGCCACTTTGGTATCATCTGCAAACTTAGAAAACTTACATTTAAGCACCCTTGATCTAAATTATATATATATATATATATATATATTATATATATTATGTTACAAAAGTAAATATTTATATACATTTATTATATATATATATATATATATATATATATATATATATATATATATATATATATATATATATATATATATATATATATATATATATATATTATGTCCCAAAAGTAAATGTACTGATGTGTATTTAATTATGTATTGGACTTACCTGAAATTACAAGTTATCTCCTTCAAAGTAAAGTATGACCCATGCGAGGTTACACAGCGGTTCCAATGTTTCTTCCATTGTTCATAGCAGTACCGGAAGTCATTTTCCAAAAGAGTGTTTAGTTCACGTGTTACAGTATTTTTTATGTTTTCCATCGTACCAAAATGATGACCCTTCAACTTCATTTACAACTTAGGGAAGAGGTAGAAATCGCACGGAGCTAGATCTGGGCTGTATGGAGGATGTGGAAGTACTTGAATGTTTTTCTTCGCCAGAAATTCCATAATTGAGAGCTCAGTGTGAGACGACGCGTTATCGTGGTGCAGCACACAATCGTCTGCAATGTCTGTTCTGATTCGCTGAACTCATTTTCTAAGTCGTTCCAAGACATCTTTGTAAAAACGTGATTAACTGTCTGTTCTGAGGGTACAAATTCCTTGTGCACAATACCACAGCTGTCCAAAAAAAACAATAATCAGTTTTTTCACCTTGGACTTGTTCATATGTGCTTTTCGGACGAGGAGAATTTTTTGTGTGCCTTTCCGCACTTTGCCGTTTGGTTTTAGGATCGTACTCAAAAACCTATATGATTCATCGCCTGTTATAACTTTATCCAAAAAATTGTGCTCCATTTCAAGTCTTTCAAGTAAATCTTGCCAAATTTTGACCCTATTCGCTTTCTGCTCCATAGACAAATTTTTCGCATGTGCAAATGGTTCTTAAAAATTCTATGAACTGCATTTTTATTCAAACCAGTTCCTTCTGCAATCACTCTGACACTGAACCGACGGTCTCTCTCCATCACAGCTCTAACAACTTCAACATTTTCATCGTTTGTTAACGAGATTGGTCTTCCACAACGAGGGTCGTCTTCAACATTTCCTCTTGAAAGCTTTGTGCCACTTAAAAACCATAGTTCTCGATAGAGTGGCATCCCCATAAGCTTCGTTTAAAGAAGCAAATGTCTCAGTGGCAGACTTGTTACGTTTCACACAGAAACTGATAAGCGTACCGCTGTTCAATTTTTACCTGCATCGCAAAAACTTAACGAGGGTAGAAAACACGCCCATACACAAAAAAATGTAGTGCAAAAACGTAACGAGGTTAGAACATACGCCCATACATAAACAGATGTAGTGCAAGACTGACTTTATAAATCTGGTTAAAACTGGTATGAATATGTAGCCTAGGTAACTAGCCACCCACTCGTATACGTCACGGAGGAGCTACATTACTCAGTCGTTCATGGGATATTCAGTAAACTTACTTTTGGGATAGAGGAGTATATATATATATATATATATATATATATATATATATATTTATATATTTTATTTTTCCATTAAATTATTATATATATATTTATATATATATATATATATTATTATATATACATGTATAAATATATATATATATATATATATATATATATATATATATATATATATTTATAAATATATGTGTATATTATTATTATTATATACATATATATGTATATATTATATATATATATATATATATATATATACATATATATATTATTATATGTCTATTATTGATATACTATATATATATGTTTTTATATATATACATATATATATATATATATATATTTATATATATATATATATATATATATATATATATATATATATATATATATATATATATATATATATATATATATATATACAACGTTGTACTGAGAATACGCTTGTTAAATTTTTGAAAATTTTAGGTTTTGAGCTATTTTGCGCATTGCTTGTAAAAGGTACATTAATGTATTATATATCATTTAAAAGAGCATCTCTTTAGCTATCCAATGGTTATAAAATTATGGCAATACGCCCACATCATGTAGTTTTGTAGAACAAAAACTGAGTTTGAGAAAACACAAATTTCAGATTGAAAATTGCTCAATGACATTAAGCTCATTGTAACCAATCATAACACTGCTTTAAGTAGCCAGTCACGAAATATGTGGGTGGAGTTTAGTTTCCAGTGCTATAAATAGGGGAATTTTTAATTTTTTATTCCCTTCAATTAATTTAGACAGACAAATGTGCCCACTATGGTTGTGAGTACGGGCTTGAGAGAAGCTGTGGTCAAGCTGTCAGAAGGAGGGCATAGCTCACGTTCTATTGCTGAACAGCTATATTTAAGCAAATCAACAACTGCCAGAATAATAGCAAGACATAAAATAACTAGAAACATTGCCTATAACACAAGCCCAGGTCGCCCAAGAACGTCTACAACCAGGGAGGATCGTGTTTTGTGCAGGACAGCTCTTTCTAATAGGCACCTAACAAGCCCCGAACTGCTTGAAATATGGAAAAAATGTGGCGTTACCTATGTAGATTCTACAAGCACCGTACGTAAAAGACTCTTGGAAGCAGGCTTGAGAGGCTGCAAACCGAAGAAGAAACCTCTCCTAACAGATAGACAGCGTAAGGCAAGACTTGCCTGGGCCAAAAAACATTTGACTTGGACTGAAGATCAATGGGGAAGGGTCTTATTTAGTGAAGAGTCGATGTTTTGCATAAATAATCAGTCTGGTAATCAATATGTGAAGCAAAGGAGAGGAATTTTTACCACAATGCATTTTACCAACAATTAAATATCCTACATCAGTTATGGTGTGGGGTTGTATGGCAGCCTTACATGTTGGCAAGTTGCACATTGTGAACAAAACAATGAATAGTAAACAATATCTTGAAATCTTGACTAACAAAATGATTCCCAGTGCCAAAGATGTGTTTGGAGATGCAAATTTTATATTCCAAGATGATAATGCACCTTGTCATCGATCAAAAGTGGTTAAGCAATGGTTCAATACTAACAACATTACCCATATGGAGTGGCCAGCACAGAGTCCGGATCTCAATCCAATAGAGAATCTCTGGAATAAAATTGGACTTCTCCTCTCTAAAAACAAGCCAGCTACGAAAAGGGACCTAATATCGGGCCTTATTAAGTCATGGTTTCATGTTATATGCGAAAACGATTTGAAAAAACTTGTTTATAGCATGTCTGAAAGATGTAAACTTGTTGTAAAGAGTAAGGATTGGCCAATAAAATATTAAATCGAGTTATTTTATTTTTTACCTTTTAAAATTACTGTTTTAAGCCTATTACGATACTTTTATGTTCAAAACTTGTGTTCATAGCCATTAAAACGTATTTCCGATGAAGATGATTATGAAAATTTACATTGGGAAAAAGAATATTTATACTACTATATTCGATATCATTTGGATCTTGGTTTGTCAAAGTGTTATGATGTGGGCTTATTGCCCAATTTTCTAACCATTAGATAGATAGAGAGATGCTCTTTCAAATGATATATAATACATTAATGTACCTTTCACGAAAAATGCGCACAATACCTCAAAACCTAAAATTTTCAAAAATTTAACAGGTGTCCCATTCTTTACGAACAGCATTGTATATATATATATATATATATATATATATATATATATATATATATATATATATATATATATATATATATATATATATAATTAAAGATATCACGTATATATATATATATATATATATATATATATATATATATATAATGATATATATATATATATATATATATATATATATATATATATATATATATATATATATATATATATATATATATATATATATATATATATATATATATATATATATATATATATACATATATATATACATATATAACAAACAGCCACTTAAACTAAGAAATCTTCTTAATAAATATTTTCATCATTTCCATTAATAAGATATATAAACTCTTAATTTGCTTTGATTAACTATTATTTTTATTATTATTAAAATTATAATTAAGAGACTTAAGCCATCCAAAAATTTTGATAACTTAAATAATTTCGGGGGTTGTATATATATATATATATATATATATATATATATATATATATATATATATATATATATAAAATATATATATATATATATATATATATATATATATATATATATATATATATATATATATATATATATATATATATATATATATATATATATATATATATATATTTATATATATATATATATATATATATATATATATATATATATATATATATATATATATATATATATATATATATATATATATATATATATATATACATATATATTAACTGCTACATGAACTTACATCTAGTGTCATCTACTCATTGAATGAATTAGTTCTTAAAAATAGATAGGCATCTGCCAGGTCCTCCTTCATTTTTCCTCTTAGCTCTGATTTTATAATGCTAAGAGCAGAAAAAAGCCGTTCAACGCTAACTTGCTTTGGAGGTAGATCAGTAACAGCAATTGCAGCTTCTTATACAATGTCTAGATGCTTATCGATGGCCTCTTCTAATTTAATTCTAAGTTATATCAATTTTTTCAACTTCTATCAGAGCAGCAGAGAAATTTTTTAAAGTTATGGAACATTGTGTACAAGGATGAAGAAGAACCTTGACCTTTTTCTTGAACCAGTCGAAGCTTTTGACTAAACTCTTCAATATCTAGAAGCTTTTCATACTCATCTTCTGAGCTTTCTGAAAAATGAATTGAGAAGGTAGTAATGGGCATAGTTGTAGTTTCATCACTTACAATATGTTCAGTTGTATTCTTTTCTTCTTGAACTTCTTGCAACCTTTTGATACAAATGGTCACGTTGCAAAGTGCAGATTTAGCTTTTTGTTGTTGATCTTCATTTAAGCTTACCCTGTAGATAGGAATTAATATAAACAGCAGCTAGTAGAATACCATTGTCAATGAGAGAAATTTCTCTTCGTACCTTGGAGTTTTTTATTTCTTCAGCATCTTAAATATAGATGGTATAAGGTTGAAGGTTGAATTCATTAGAATATAATCCAAATTGAAACATAAGGTGCAGGTTAAAAAAACTTCCAAGTTTACAATTGCATTTTGTGATGTGGAAGTGGTAAGTGAGTGAACTTGTATGAAGCGATTGAAGTCACTCACAGAGTTACAATTCATAACTTTGTCAGCTCAAAATTTCCTGACTCCAACTCTACTATTTTGAAAGTTACCGACTCCGACTCCGACTCCGACTCCGACTCCGACTCCGACTCCGACTCCGACTCCGACTCCACCCTTTTCAAAATTGCCGACTCCGACTCCGACTCCGACTCCGACTCCACTCTCTTCAAAACTACCGACTCCCCGACTCCGCGACTCCCTCCGACTCCGACTCCACAACCCTGATTATAAAGGACACTGCTCTTCTGAACTCTTCAACCACATACCCCCTCCATTGAGAAGGGTTCTTGCGACACACCTTTCTACACAGTCACATATTTCCACTATGCACTCTCTGACCTCAGACTTAGCAGCTATGCTCAATCTTGCATGTACTAGACTGGTAAAGTATGGAACACACTCCCGTTATCTATTTTCCAAACTAACTTATAAACATTTTTGCATGCAGTAATAACACCGTACGATATCTTTAATTTTGTAAATCTCAAGAAAAACTAAAATTGTTGTAACTGTGCAATTCCATCGACTATTCTTTTCTTGAGAAAAGGTGTAAAGAATTTTATATATATATATATATATATATATATATATAGCATATATATATATATATATATATATATATATATATATATATATATATATATATATATATATATATATATATATATATATATATATATATTAGATATTCGCATGTTTTTAAATATTCGCATTGACTTTCGCATTCGCAAATATTAAAAATACTGTAGATTATTTGCATTCGCACTCGGAAACTCGGA
>JABUQX010125334.1:15000-17500 GCA_015478945.1 Trachelipus rathkii
AACGTGGATAAGAGTAAAGTAGGTTAGGTTGTGAGTGAGGACAGTCTTTTAATGTTAGATGGTGATCAGCTGCAACAAGTTGTCTGAGTTTAAATATTTAGGATATTATGTTGGATGAGAAGGGAACGGATGATGCGAAGTGTAGTAGGAAAGTTTATGAGAATGGCGAGGAAGGTGGCTGTGCAATTAAATCGTTGGTGAAAGTAAAAAGGGACTAAGTCTTGAAGTGTGCTAGAATCTTGCATGAGGGTATGTTTGTACCTGGTGTTTTGTATAGTAGTGAGACTATGGGTCTGGAATAAGAAGTATAGATCTAACGGTTCAATGTGTTTCAGATGGACAATCTATATGAATGTAGCTAGGTGGTGAAAAGAAATCCTGATAAAAATGGAGTGAAGGAAGGAACGTATTAGCAGAGAAGTTTTTGTTGTGGTGTGAAGAAAGGGAAGCACAGCACACACGGAATAAATGAAAGTAATGTTGAGATGGTTTGGTCTTTGTGGAAGGATGAATGATAATCTGGTTATTGGGGTTAAGGCACGGTGTTCAGTGGGCTGAGTATGTGTTGGGAACCGGACCGGCTGGGGACCGAAGAGAGAGTGGATTTAGAGTCAGCTAAATTCGAATGTATTGAAGCAGAGAATGTGAGCTTTGGTAGAGCGAGAAGAGAAAGGTGTTATAACAGGGAGGGGGTTTTGTGAGTTGGTATGGTTGTTGGCCCCACCTGGGCCAAGGAGATGAACCTTTTACATTTGACGATCTACCATAGTGGGGGTCCCCGTCGTGGTTCCATGAAGCTCTAGGGTGGGATTTTTCTGACTGCGATGAGTTCTCACTAAGAGGTTAACAGAGGGGCGGTAAGCTGGGCTTTCTTTTCGACTTATATGTGATATTCTTCTACTCGCTTTTTCTTTTACCGATTGCTCTACGCACCTTACTCCAATCCTTGGGGGAATAAAAAGGATAGATGAAGAAGAATATATATATAATATATATATATATAATATATATTATATATATATATTATATATATATAATATATATAGTATATATTATATTATATATATAAATATATATATATATATATATATAATTATATACCATAGTGTAGTGTGGAAGAGGTGTGGCTATGCTACTAGAGAGTTAAAAACCATTTTTAGATACCATACATTTTCGGTTAAAGCTTCAATGTTACCAAAAAATTTTGAATATATACTATATATATAGATACTATATATATATATGTATTAATATATATATATATATATAATATACTATATATATAGATATATATATATTATATTATAATTCATATTTTTATATATATGTATATTAAAATATATATATATATTTATATATATATATATTATATATATAATATATATATATATATACTATATACTATATAATAGATATATATATATATATATATAGTATATATATATATATATATATATATATATAATATATAATAATATATTATATATATATCAGAAAACGAAAATGAATTCGATTGAAGAAGGTTGCGGTCAGTCCCAAGTAGGTTACTGGAAAGTCCGGAAGTTGCTGATCCAGAATCAAATCAAATTCTAATACAGTATATGGTGAAGGATCTTGATGTTGCCTTTTGAGGAGAAGTAATACTTATGGAGGGATCGGTTACTGGGAGGAGCTGCCCAATACTTTTAGAAACTCCAGCGAAACCTTCTCTTAGCCCTGAAAAACTTTTTGTTTAAATTGGTAATGATCTTGAGTGTTTTTAATTTCTTGAAATAAAACTGCTTAAAATTTCTTTAATTTATAAAGAAAAACTTTGAAAAATAAAACTAATTTTTGTCTAATTGATTTTTTTTTTTACAGAAACGTTTCGGAAAATTTTGGTTGAGAGGAATTACTCGTCCGGCATTATTTAGATGGAGATGTCTATGGTAAATAAATACCTTAGGGAAAATATTAGTTATTGCAAGAAAAAATACAGGAGGGTACGTAAAATTTTGTTAGTTTTCTAAAAAATAAACTTTTCCATGATTGTTTAATTTTGAAAGATTAATTTTTAGCAAAGAATTAACACAAAAATCATTCAGTAGAAAGATTTTACACTTGCAGAATTTAAAAAATTAAAGGGAGTAGTTCAAATTTAAAATAAATATAATATAAAGTTTCTTCCTTGCTTTTACATCCGGTTTTTTTTTCAAGAATGCAATATAAAATCGTCTTTTTTAAGTGGAAATCTTTATATTTTCCTTTTTTTTTTTAGAATTTGCTCTTGAATATAGATGCAACTAGGGCGGAATAAAATTGACAAGAGAACAGCTGTTTCGCCTCTACCACTATTCCACTAATTAAGGTTCTACTTGGAATTGAAAACTACTACCACCCACTTTCATCTCCTCCAAATCTGAAGCTGTTAAAATCTCTGGTCATCTTACTCACTAACGACTTTTTAGACAAGAGTGACGGTCAAGTCGACGTGCCCCTCCTCTTCTTTACTATATATATA
>JABUQX010125334.1:22500-35480 GCA_015478945.1 Trachelipus rathkii
AAGCTCTCTGCCCATCTTAGGGTTAGGTGAAGCTAACATTCCTTTCTCCTTTAGTATATGGTGAGCTTGTACGGCTATTCTCTGAGAGCAATCAAACTCGTTCATGAGTTTTCTAATGCTCATACTGGTTGCAAATATGGTTAGAATTCTAATTTGTTCTGTATGTCTTGATTGCTGATACTTTTTCTTTTAAGCCTGGATGACTTCTGGGCTACAGTTAACATTACATCTTTATAGCACTTCCTGTTTTCCTGACCTACTAACCACCACCAAATCTAACTTTCACTTAAAAGATTCCTCAACTTTTAGCCTTTTCTCAGCTATGTTAGTTGGATGCCTTTTGATTTTCTTTTATCAAAGGGGCTCTCACTGATAACAGACAATGATTGCTTCAGTACAGCTCAAGCTCTCAACTTCTTCCACAATATCTGAATCCTCTTTTTGGGTAGGCATCACATTTAACTCATCTTCAGATGCTGAACTTTCAGACTCCTCTGAAGAAATTAGTTACAATTAGAAAAACTGCAAGAGTACATCACTGTATATGTGGCACATGTGCAAAGCTTATAATCTTTGTCTTAAGCAAGAATTCGATGAGAACTTACTTGGCAAAAGCTGAGTAGAAACTTTTAGGTCTCTTTATTTTGGGTGAAATGAATCTTCAGTGAATCTTTAAATACTTTTCGTTTAAAATTTTATGAAAGAGAGGCCTGAAAAGATCCCAAAAGCAATTAACTTGTTATTCAACAATATATATAAGCGTCGAGCGCGGGCGGGGTGACCCAGGCCCACCTCTTTTAGGAGGGGTGATTCGGTCCACTCTAAATAAAATAAAAATAATAATAAAAAAAAAAAAAATTTCTCTCATTTTTAATAGTCACGCAGTAAATAAGCTAAAAGTGTTATTTTAGAATAAATTTACATTCTAGAAGTTTTTTATATTTTTAAAAAAAAAGTTTAAGAAATTAGAGTACAAAATGTCCTTCAACGGTATTTTCAACTTTTGAAAAAATTAATTTTTTTTGATTGTCCATCTAAAATCAAAAATTGTAGTTCGATTTTAATTATTTTTTTTTTCAGTGGATTTACATCTCGAGTATGTTAGCCTTTAAACTGGCAAAGTGGAATTTATTGAAACAAGTCGTAAAGTGGTAGTAAAACGGGGCCTAACTTGGTCCCGATTCACCCTGCGTAAAAATTGATTGAGGGGTGACTCGGACCACCATTGTTTTTTTGTAATTTTACGTATTATTTATTGACATTTTTTATTACGTATAATTATTATAAAATTTATAAAGATTTACTTATATTAAGTGAAAAATTCTTTCAAAAAAGTGAATTTTAATAAAAACACGAGTTCAAAAAAAAGTGCCAAAATTTTTGGGCGGAGAGGGGTGAATCGGACCACCCTTATTAAAATTGCTATAATGCTCTAATATCATTTATTGACAATTTTTAATTCTTATTACGAACTTTAATAGATAAATAAATGTAATTATAATTTAAGTAAAAATTTAAAATCTAAAATTGAATTTATATGTAAAAGACGAGACTTTAAACAGATGGTCCGAGGTCCCCCCTCAATGGTGGGTAGTCCGCTTCACCCCTCCACGGTCAGGCTAACTCGGCGTTATTCAAACTTTTAATAAAACTTTTATTATTAGAGTAACAATGTTATTTTTTTGTGTGTGTGGCTTATGCACCGACTACTAGGGCCGTGATTTTCCAAAAAAAAAATTTGTTCTCCAAAAAGTGCAATTAGGGGAGAGTCAGAAGACCATAAGTTTATGCCTAAGGTGGTCCGAGTCACCCCCGCCCAACGCTATATATAGTATATATATATATATATATATATATAAATATAGTAAATATATATATATATATATATATATATATATATATATATATATATATATATATATATTATATAATAAAATAAATTTGGCCTATTTTAAAATAAAATCCTATAGGTTTATTCCAAATTTAAGTAATTTATTATATATTTTTACAATTTAGCTATAGCCTATATTTATTTAATAAACATTTATATAGATATAAATTTTTGAAAGAAGTAACTATATATTTAAAATTGACAATATACAATATTTGTCAATATATAACAGCTTTATTTATACCAGCGTAGAGAAAGAAGGGGAAAGAAAGTGCATAATAATCATCTAGCATTATATCTTAGCAGAAATGGGGCAAGTTTAGGTCAAAGGGCTGTGTTATTCCCTTATATACAAATCAAGATCATATGGAATAGGGCATTGTTTAGACCTCCTGGCCAGAGTCAAGAATTAGACGCAGAAATTGTGAAAGAAATTGAGACAGCATGCCACAGTAAAGAAAAGGGTATAGTCATAATAGGTGATTTTAATTTTCCTGGCATTCATTGGGATTCCTTGTCTAATAAGGACCATAGTAGTTCTGCATAATAAATAAATTTTTTTTTTTTGGGGTGTATACTAGATAACTTTTTGACCCAGACGGTCCAAGAACCCACAAGATATCGATGCCACTTTAGCTAATATAACTAACGATGAAGTATGGTGGGATGAAGTTTAGAGTTGAGTAGAATTTAGGACTTAGTGAACATAATATAATTAGATTTAATATGAATGTGATATCTGGGCCCAAATTGCAAGCTAATAAGTAAAAGATCATAGATTTCCAAAATGGCGATTTTACCAAATTTCGAGACATGCTTGTTATAATTCTGGGATAAAGAGTTTAAGACCAAAACTGTTTTCTCATGTGGGAACATTAAGCCAATTTTAATGAATATTCAGTCCGTAATGTTTTAAAGATAAACCATTAGGGTGGCGAAGAGAAAACCTGTTTGGTGGAAATAGAGAGATAAGAGAGAAAATTAAATCGAAAAGTGTAGAATGTTTTTAAAATATTCAAGGGTAGTAATAGGAAAGATGATTTAGAAAATTATAGAAAAATTATAAAATGAACTTAACCAATCAATAAAAAAGGCAAAGAGAGAGAGAAAATATATTTAGCAGGGAATATTAAGAACCTGAAGAAGTTTTTAGCTTTTATATAAATTAAAAAGTAAGAATAGGACAATTGGTCGCAATTAAAATTGATGAAATTTAGTGAGTTCAGATAAAGGAGTTGGTCAACATTTTCCAATGCTTATTTGCTTCAGTGTTTACTGAGGAAAGATTAAAAAAAGTTTGGAGACTAATAGTTCTTGTATGCATGTAACAAATAAAGACTTCAGAATTTGAATTTGAAGGATTAGGAATTGTTTTAAAACATGAGAAAGGCGATTTCTCAAGAGGGGACATGATACTATACAAAATGTTTACATCTATGTGAATAATACAGAGACAACAAATTTTTCATAGTAGAGCATGGACAGGTGACCAGGGGGCATAATAAGAAAATTAATAAGAAAGCATGCCATCTTGATATAGAAAGGCATGCATTCAGTAATAGGGATTTAATAATAAATTTGGAATAGTCTGCCACGGAGGTTGTTGAGTGATGGAACTTCATTGCAACATTATAAAGAACAGGGTTAAGATGGGTATATGGTGAGGGTTGGGTATCAGCATATGAGTATAATTAGACGAAAGAACCAATTGGCGAGTTTATTTAGTTTAGTAGTATACTAACATGTCAGACTGCATTGCATGCCATAAAACTTAGTTTAATTAAATTGCATTGGATTGGTTTGGAGTATCTATAATATATAAATCAGTAGGAGTAGTTGGAGATTTGACTAAAGTTGCGAAATTGGTGGGATTTGTAGTTAACAGTAAGTCTTTGACAAGCCCTAGGGTGAGGATGTTTGGTTAGTGGGTTGACTGGGACAGTCTCGACAGGCCCATATGGTTTCTTACTGTCTCTATTTTCTTAATGTTTTAATTGCATTCCTACATAATTGGTAAGCAAAGAAAGAAAAGAGCAATTATATATCATCTTAGCATTATTCTTTAAGTAGAGAAGGGGCAAAGTATTAAGGTTCAAAGGGCTGTGTGATATACATAGGTTGGATAATAGGGCTGATTTATAGAACTAAATAAAGAAAAGATTACACTAGCCTACCTTAAATTAAATTAGGATCTCCACCTAATCTCACAATATAATTTTAAGTAGGTTGTTTGAAAGATTCTTCAAATTAATTTTTCACTTTACATAATCAATATGGACATAAGTGATAACTGGTATATATATAAAACATACATTAATTAATTAAGGATTAATGAAAGGCATCTAAAGACTGCTTTTCATGAAAATTACTTTAATATGCCAAAATTACCTATAATATAGGTACCTAGGTATAAAAGGTGTCTACAGGCCAGGGTTGGCATGAGTGGGCCTGACCCAAAAAAAAAACACTTTAAAAACCCGCTATTTTGCCCACTTGGGTTTTTCTCACATTTTTTTTTTTTTCAAGAATAATTGCAGTGTAAAAATGAGGTGCAAACAAAAATGAAAAATGATGTGGAAATTAATACGTCTTTTACTTAGTGAAATTGTTGTGATAAGCTCATTTTAATTCATTTGTTGAAAGAACATATATACCGTATAAGTAGTAAAATGAAGTATAGTATGTGTATATATAATATATTATATATATATATATATATATTATATATAATAAGTAGTGTATAATGAATATATAGTTTATAATTATTATATATATTATACCAGTAAAATGGGGCAAATTCGGTCCACCATATGGCTATTTCGGGTCCACAAATGGGGGCATTCGGTCCAAGTTGCTCAAAAATAGTCCTTTACAATGTAAAATTATCTTTAAGAATGTTAAAATAATGTGGTTTTTATTCGTTAGGTATTAATTTTTTAAATGAAACCGTTTAATTTAAGTCCATTTAATTGGTGTGAATGGTACAGAGGGGGCGGTAAGGCTGGGCTTTTCCTTTTCGACGTTTTTAGTCCATGTTCTCCTACTCGGCTTTTCTTTTCCCGTGCTTGTAGCAGCACTCCATGAACAAAAAACTTTGGAAGCGTATTTTAAAGCTGAGAATTAAAAAAAAGCAAGGAATTTTTTGATTTTTTTTTTTCCCTGAAGCACTATTAAAAATCGGGTAAATTTTAAGTCTTATGTGCTAAGAATCATACAGGTCCAAATAATTTACTACATTTTTTGGCTACCGAAAGATATAGATAACTTTAAAAATGTTCATAACCTTTAATTGCCAATCGTTGGAGTCATTCAGGCATGAGATTAAATGCCCGGGCACTTAAGAATTGGGCAAATGCCCTGGGCAATTTATCTGGGCATTTGTCCAATTTGGGCATTTTAAGATGGGCATTATACTTTTATTAATATATATATATATATAATATATATTATATATATATATATACTATATATATATATATTATATAATATATATATATATATATATATATATATATGGTACTATATATAATACTAATCTATAATATATAAGTTGTCTTCCTAGAACGCTGGGTTAGGTTAATGACCCCCCAAGCGTTATAGCGACATCGCATAATAACTTTAACTCTTGAAAAATCATTAATTTTAAAATTTTTACCTTTGTATAAGGTGATTAAAATATCAGCAGTATTTTATTTATTCTTAATAATTGAAATAAATTTGTACATATAATGTTATTTACAGTATATATATAAACATCATTTTATTGACTAGTTATTAGTAGGATATTTTATTACATACAAGTACAGTACTGTACACATCTTAAATAAACAAAAAAAAGTTTTTATTCAGCCTGTCAAGATGTAGCTCTTTATATAAACCTTTATAATTTGGAGATAATTATTTTTTATATTTTAATTGAAAATATAAGTACTGTAATATAAATTTTTAAAGTTAATCCAATTGCACACAAAAATATTTTCTTTTTCGAAGTGTAAATGAAGTTGAAGGAGTTGGACGATGAAGGCGGTTTCGAATATTCGTGATTGCGTAGGCTGCCTTTTTTTTGAGAATACTATCGTTTTCGGCAATTGACCTTTTGCCTTTTTAGCTCAACCCAAAAATTTCTTCATATGGTTTTAAATCAATTTTTCAATTTCTCTTTTTAAATTTTGGAACGGCATTCCATTGAAGGGATCTTTGACGATAAGTCAAAAACAACTTATCCTACCACAACTGAAACTATCAACCTACTAAATGACCCTATCCTTTAAATCCAATCATTTACTATCCTCATTTTTTTTCATCGTCATCTTCAGTATCAGAAACTGAATTAACAAGTTCAGCTAACACATCATTCGTTAATGTCTCCTTATTTCCTACAATTATTTCTTAAATTTCTTTTTGGTGGAGGCCGTCAAATCCATCACCACCAACGTGATGAGCAATTGCAACAATGTTTGCAACTTCATCTTCTGCAGTTGAAAATCCTTGAAAATTTGTAACGCATTCACTCCATAAATTTTTCCAGCAAGCGTTAACCGAGTGTGGTTTAATTTGATCAATTGCCTCCTTAACATAATTTACACAGTCTGCAATATTTAAAGATTTCCTCTAGTTCATGACGTTTGCATTCGAATCCTCATCAAGAAAATTACAAATCCGTGTTGAATTTATCTTTATTAATTAGCATTGAAACATCGATTAACTCCTTGATCCTAAAGCTTTAAGAATTGAAGTATTGGCCTGGAACAAATTACACTTCGACAATTCTCATTGGCAAGTTTTAAGTCCTTACTGGAATGACCGCCATCATGTCAAGTATTCCCTTTAAAATGGCAATTCCTTTAATTTTGTCAAGGTAACCCTTGACTTCTGAAACAAAACACTTATGAAACCAGTTTTTAATAAATCAACTGTGACCCAAGCCTTTTATTGGACTGCCAGAAACTGGGAATAGATTAATTTTGTTTTTTTCTTCATACAAAAGTAGGTTTTGCTGACTTATGAAAGAAGCCAGGCTTTATTAAGTGGCCAGCTGCATTGCAGAAAAATAATATTGTCACGCGATCCTTTGCTGCTTTGAAGCCAGGGCCTCGCTTTTCATTTTTATAAATGTATGTGCGATCTGGCATTTTTCCAGAGAAGCCCAGTTTCATCAGCATTGAAAACTTGTTCAGGCAGTTACCCTTTATCTTCATTTATTTTCATAAATTCATCTGAAAAAGTTCTTGCTGCTTCATTATCTGCAGACGTCGATTCTCCTGTCGTACAAATATTTTTTAAAGGAAAAACGCTTTTTCAAATTATCAAGCCAACCCTGGCTAAATTTATACTTTGTCATTTTCGATTTTTAAACTATCACATAGATAGTGGCTTTGTTCTAACATTAATTCGTTGCAAGGCAATCGTTTTCGATTCATGTCTTCGAGCCAGATATTTAATGCCTGTTCAGGTTTTAACCAACGTATCATCTCGCAGACGCTTGTCATTTTAGATGCACTTAAAGATCTTCCTAAAGTATGAATTGCATTCTTAATTCTTTTCTTGGTTTTTAATTGTTCGAATCTGTCGATTCCAATTTTCTCCGCGTATTTAACATGAAACGTTGTTTATAGAAGACCAGCCTCTAATAAATTAAAATTATTTCATTTTCCTCTTCGATTGCTCAATACCAATACTATGCTTTTTTTTTAAAAGAATTTGGTTTTGTGTTAATGTTTTCTTTCTAGCTATGAATTAAAAAAGTATTTATAAAATACTGTACACACTGTGTAAAATTTGTTAATATTTCAGTGAGAGAAGCATATTCAAACGCTATATCAATGCGAGTAGCAAACGAGTTACAGTAAAGCCCATTGCCAGCAGAAGGATGTCCTCATGGACTCGAAGGTTGATTTGCGGTTTTCTTGTCATTGTTAACTGTATGACCTAATGAATGTTCATGCCTGCCGTATTAATTTTTACACTGTAATTTTATTTTTATATCTTGTTAAACAATATGTAACACATTTAATTTTATTTATGTAATTTTAAATTTTAATTTTTTTCTTTTTACCAAGCCACTTACGTAAGCCAGCGTTCTATAAGACCGCATTCTACGAGGGACGACTGTGTTATAATATATTATATTTATATCATATATATATATATATATGTATATATACTATAATATAGTAGATATATAGTGATATATTAAGTATAGTATATATATATATAATATATATATATATAATATATATTATATATTATAAAAATTTTTAATTATTTAAAATTAATAATTATTAAAAATATTAAAATTATATATATATATATATATTATAATATATATAATATTATATAATAATATATAAAAAATAATTATATAATTTTAAAAAATATAATATAATGTATAAGCCCCCTGAAAGGAATATTAAAAAGAAAATTATATTATATATATATAGTATATATATATATATATATATATATAATTATATATATAGTATATATTATATTATATTATATATATATAGTAATATGTATATATATATAATATATTCATATATTTGTAGTTTGTTAGGAACTTGGTCCGGGGAATGTAAAAAAGATGTAAAATGCGCGATCCGGGGAATAAAACTGTGTAGATGTGTAAGGACTCCTAAAAAGTCAACGCAGTAGAACAAACTATTTCATTAATAGCGATCGAAAAAAAACTTTTACAGTTATATATGTTATTGTCCCACAAAAGAAAGACAAAAAAAATAATCTTTTATATAACAGTTGCTATACCCACTCACCGTTTCCTTCCTAATCAACGTTCCCGGCTTAAAATTATGGTAAGTGTCTTCAATCACAAACAATCAATAATGCATCTCATGCAAAAGCATCTAAAGAAAGGTGAGGAAGAACATGCTAAGGAATTATTTTCAGAAAACTTCAGGCTCTTGTTACTCTCCAGCGCAAACAAACATGAAAAAAAATGAAATTAATGCAGGATTAATACAAATTCAGGCAGAATTATAATAGCACATATAAAAAAAAGTTTAAAGAAGGGGATTACCTTATATAAGACCCTTTTTATGTCTTCAAGACAAGAGGGCGTTTAAAGAAAATATAAGGTAAGTAAGTTTTCTTTATTTAATTTTGTTTATACAATTATTTAAAAAAAAATACATTTAGAATTATGTTTACCTATATCTTATTACTAATGCCATGTTATTCTATTCAACTATTCTTTTCCAGGACAGGTCAATAATATACAAATTTTTAATACAAATGCTCACAGATATGTATTATCTACCTTCTTTCCATCAGATTGGGCAAAATTATTTGTATGTGAAGTGTCAATGAAAAATAGGAACTATATAGGGGTAAGTATAAGTTTTCTCTGTTTAGTGATGGTCACAACTGCTAGCAATTGTGGAGATATACCTTATTTGTTATTATGATATACTTATATATATATAATAACTCTAATTAATCATCACTTGCTCCCCAATAAGGGTGATGCAACAAAAAAACATATACATTATAATAACAAAAAACAATTAGATGCATAACATTTGACTCTATATAATACACAGTAAGTGGTGTCCTTTATTTACTGAATGTTTTCTTTATTTCGTTCTTTTATCACTTCGTCTTTGAGCAGATAAAAAAAACACAATTTAGAGGTAAGTTCTCTCACTTTATAACAATCACCGATATATTTGTCTATATTGTTTGCAATTCAATGGTGATGTTATGATTATTGACGTAAAGAAAACTTCACCATTAAAATTTCACCACAAAGTATTTATAAAATAGTACAATATTGAAAGATTATTAATTCGTATTAAATATATATTCCAAATTTATAACAATTACTTAATTTCTACCTTGGGCATTATGATGCAGTATATGAAGAGAGGGTAAAGGATAGTTAAGTCTACAACTTTGGTACAAAGGAGTAGTGGTAATCCAAAAAAAAGTATTTCAACCAAATTCCGATGACAAAGATAGATGAAAGGTCTGACGACCCAATTTCTAATCCAAAATTTTATTGGGAAGTATGTGATCCTAGTGAAAAGTAGTAAAAGGGTTCTACACCCCAATCCCTGATCCGGTTGAATAAAAAGGGTCTGGCCCCCCAAGCCCTGTTCCTGGTAAAAATATATATATATATAATATATATATATTAATATATATATATATATTATATATATTATATAATATATATATATATTATATATAATAAATTTTAAACTAAAACAATAAGTGGTATTCAATTTTAAAATATGAAAAAAAACAAAAAAAAGAAATATTACACGAAATAATACCTCAAGACAGCGCGGAATGATAATTAAAGCTGGTCCCAACTCAGGACAATAATCTGATAATCGATTATCTTGAGGATAGAAAAGTTGAGTGGTGTGAGAACACCGTATCCTATAAAAATTAAAAATTCAAGTAAGTAGTACTCACGTAATTTGTATCCAAAGAAAACAAATAAAAAAAACTCTTTCTACTAACTTGAATATGAATCTAAAAACACGTAAGATTTGTAGAATTACTTCTAATGTAGAATTACGTCTAATCACATAAACAATGTGAGGAACCTGTAAGCAGTTTACAAATTACAGCTGTAAAAAAAATAACAAAAAAAACTTCTTATTCTTTCTGTAGAAGTGAAACTCTACATTTTCCTCCCCACCCGTCGAACTTTGACGGAAAAACGGGGGAACTGGTAGAACTTAAAAATAAAAAAAAAGAAAAGAAAAGAGAGAAGTGTAATATGTGTAAAAAAAATATTTAAGGCCCATTCTGCTCATATCCCTGAGTGAGATTCTCAAGTATATGTCTAAATTCCTTTCCATCTATATGGTCATTTTTTGTATGCAATACCCCCAAAGTATAAGTGACAAATCTATTGTAAGAGCCTTGTATCAGGTCTGCTTCCTGAAACGTCATTCGTTGTAAGGATTTTGCTAGTGATATTCGGGGTGTCACCTTACTATCAGGAGTATAAAAGGATGACGGAGTTGGGCGTTTAAATGAATATTCAGAAGGAATTGGATCAAAAGGAGACACGTCAGGTGTTTCTCCCTGAATTGCACGTGACTGCTCAAAGGAAGGTCGAAGGTTCTTGGGAGCGGTTTGGTTCTGATCCGAGCAAGAAAGACTCGAATGAACCTCCGACCTATGTCTAGACTCCGATGACCTTACAGGTCGCAAGTATGTCCGTTCTTTTGACGACGTTCCGGCTGAACTTGGACCTGCAAGGGACGTTGAGGGGTTAAGGGTTGTATTGTCTTCATCCTCGATAGTAACCCGTCGACGACGAAAACAAAAACACTTAATAAAGAATTGAAAACAAATCCATTCTTCGTCCTCAGTTTCTTCTTCCAGATGATCCATCTCACCAGAACATCACACGATGAAATGAAAAGATGATCATCATTTCTCCCGGTTAATTTCAGTTTTTCTGGTTAATTTCAGTTTTTCTGGTTAGGGTAAAATTTCAGTTTTTCTGGTTAATTTCAGTTTTCTCAATCAAATAGGAATGATTTTTATTCATATTTTACTTTACAAAAAAATTAAAAAACAACATAAAAAAATTTATTTATTAAACAAAAGTACAATTATTACAAAACCCAATTTAAACACAAAAAAAACACTTACATAATATACAGATATTTAGTATTTCATTTTATGCCTCTTCTTCAGGTCCTTCTTCTTCCAAGTGTTCTTCCGTAACGGTATGCCTTCTTCGTCTTCTTTCCAAGACACGGGGTTGTACCCAGGGTTGTGTATTTTCTTCTAGAGAAGATCTTTGGCGTGTACGAGAGGCTATAGACCCTGTGAACCTTGATTCCTCTAGTCTTTCCTCCTCGCACACCCTTGTAGATAAGGTTGGTGCCCATCGCACTGTTTTTCTTTTTCCAAAAGTAGTTTGAATAGAGGGTGGTGTTTTAATTGGAGACTTGTCCAATTCTAAAAATTCTTTGATTATTGATGCGGTGTGTCCCGATGGGATCTCTGGGATCTCTAATTGAGTAGATGTGGTATCTGATAGTGTGGAAAGTTCCAGTTTAGGTATATCTATTGTAGGTGTGGATGTTTTTCCTAAAGATTCTAAAGGAGCAATGTCGTCGTAAAGATTCTGTGCTTGTGGAGAGCCCATAAAACTGGCTCTGGACGATAAATCCTCCATGGATAACCTTCTAGCCTGTCTTTGGGGCACTTCCAACTGTTCTCTATCTTGAGTTATATTAATAGGAGTATAAGAAATGTAAGTCGGAGTTTCAATGGTATTAGGAGAAATATGCAATATAGGTGAGTTATTAATTAAAAAAGGTATCACCGACATCTGTTCCGGTGTTAGAAACAAATTCCCCAAATGATATGATGAGATATCACTCAACTGGTCGTTCTCTATCAAATACTCCTTATCGTATGGAGATGTTGATCGCACATCATCTGGATCCGGGATCGGATTTAAGGAATTCGCTAACAGGATACTTTGATTCAGGTGATATATGACATTAGAGAAATCCGGAGGTGGAACATCCGGAAATCCCAAAAACTCTTCCTCATCGTCTGAATCCATTTCAAAATTTGGTAAGTTATCAGGTGTTGTTTCACTCCGCTCTTCCCCAATCTCCTCCAATGGTTCTTGCACAGGAGCTAAGGGTCGTGTTAACAATTCGATGAAAATTGGCGTTCGTTCTAAATATTTTGGAGGTGAATTCCACCGTTTTATTTGTCGGTGATGAACCCTATATTGTCGTCCAGTGTCTGGAGCCTCGACAATATAAGTTACGTCATTCGAATTTATTTTAATTATTGTCAATGGTCCTTGGTACCTTTCTTTAAATTTGTTCAAGGTGAGGTCTCCTGGCAATTGAACCTTAAGAGCCACCAACTGGCCTAGTGAGTAAGAACGGTACTTTTCATGTCCTTCATCCCAATACTGGGTAAACCTTGTCCAAGGTAATTTTGGATGGACTCCATGAGCATCTCTAAACAAAATTTCTGTAGGTGTTTTTCCCGTTTCTGCATGTTTCAGATGATTATATTTTAAAATTACTTGTGGTAGTATGATATCCCACTGACCAGGATCATTGAGAGAAAC
>JABUQX010125336.1:2500-5000 GCA_015478945.1 Trachelipus rathkii
CAGAGACAAAATAGGAAAGATTTTCCTATAGACAAAATAGGAAAGATTTTCCCATAGACAAAATAGGAAAGATTTTACAATTGACAAAATAGGAAAGATTTTTCCATAGACAAAGTAGGAAAGATTTTCCCAGAGACAAAATAGGAAAGATTTTCCCATAGACAAAATAGGAAAGATTTTCCCATAGACAAAATAGGAAAGATTTTCCCATAGACAAAATAGGAAAGATTTTCCCATAGACAAAATAGGAAAGATTTTACAATTGACAAAATAGGAAAGATTTTTCCATAGACAAAAAGGAAAGATTTTCCCAGAGACAAAATAGGAAAGATTTTCCTATAGACAAAATAAGAAAAGATTTTCCCATAGACAAATAGGAAAAATTTTCCCATAGACAAATAGGAAAGGTTTTACAATTGGACAAAATAGGAAAGATTTTTCCATAGACAAAGTAGGAAAGATTTTCCCCAGAGAAAAATAGGAAAGATTTTCCCATAGACAAAATAGGAAAGATTTTCCCCTATAGACAAAATAGAAAGATTTTCCAATAGACAAAATAGAGAAAGATTTTCCCAGAGACAAATAGGGAAAGAATTTACAATAGACAAAATAGGAAAGATTTTCCCATATACAAAATAGGAAAGATTTTTCCATAGACAAAGTAGGAAAGATTTTCCCATTTACAAAATAGGAAAGATTTTACAATAGACAAAATAGGAAAGAAAGATTTTCCTATAGATAAATAGGAAAAAGATTTTCCCATAGACAAAAAAGGAAAGATTTTCCCATAGACAAAATAGGAAAGAATTTACAGATTAAATAGAAAGATTTTCCCATAGACAAAATAGGAAAGATTTTTTTTCCATAGACAAAGTAAGAAAGATTTTCCAGAGACAAAATAGGAAAGATTTTAATAGACAAAATAGGAAAGATTTTCCCATAGACAAATAGAAGATTCATAGAAGCAAAATAGAAAGATTTTTTACAATTGACAAAATAGAAAAAGATTTTTCCATAGACAAAGTAGGGAAAGATTTTCCAGATACAAAATAGGAAAGAGATTTTCCCATAGACAAAATAGGAAAGATTTTCCCATAGACAAAATAGGAAAGATTTTCCCATAGACAAAATAGGAAAGATTTTACAATAGACAAAATAGGAAAGATTTTTCCATAGACAAAGTAGGAAAGATTTTCCCCAGAGACAAAATAGGGAAAGATTTTCCTAGACAAAATGTTAGGAGCAGATTTTCCTGGGATAAATAGGGAAAGATTTTCCCATAGACAAAATAGGAAAGATTTTCCTAAGACAAAATAGGACAATTATTTTAATAGACAAAATAGGAAAGAGATTTTCCTTATATACAAAAATAGGAAAGATTTTTCAATAGGAAAGATTTTTCCATAGACAAAGTAGGAAAGATTTTCCCAGAGACAAAATAGGAAAGATTTTCCCATAGACAAAATAGGAAAGATTTTCCCATAGACAAAATAGGAAAGATTTTACAATAGACAAAATAGGAAAGATTTTTCCATAGACAAAGTAGGAAAGATTTTCCCAGAGACAAAATAGGAAAGATTTTCCCATAGACAACATAGGAAAGATTTTCCCATAGACAAAATAGGAAAGATTTTTCAATATACAAAATAGGAAAGATTTTACAATAGACAAAATAGGAAAGATTTTCCCATAGACAAAATAGAGAAAGATTTTCCCATAGACAAAATAGAGAAAGATTTTCCCAGAGATAAAATAGACAAAGCTAACACGACTGTACGAAACAAGATGGGTGGAAAGTAGTGATTGATTATGATTTTTTGATGTTTTTAAAGCATTTGTCGAAGCTTTAGGGGAGCTAAAGATGGATCAAGATATTGAACCTTCTTCAAAAACCTCAAATCTTTAGAAATCTGTAATCATTTACGAATTAGTAATAAGTGCAATTATCTTTTAGTTTGATTCACCTTTACTCTTTTATTATGTACTACATTGAGTAAAGTGGAAGAGAATTTTTTGGGAGGTGAAGACATTCTGTTTGTTGTCAACCATTCTTCTAGCTGGTTTATACAATGTTGTAGTTCTCTAAATGCTGTATTTATTGAAGAGCTTTGAGTAGTGATTATTAGATCGTCTGCATAGCTATTAATTTTTAATGAAGGGAATGTGGGGTTTGGTAGATCGTGCACAGTGAGGTTGAAAAGTTTTGGTGAGATGATGGCTCTTTGGGGGGACTCCATTATATAATTTGTATGTACGGGAGGGGCCGTCCTTATGTGATTTTAGATATTCAACTGGAGAGGAAATTTAATATTATATTTTTGGTCTTTGATGGTCATATTTGTATTCAAAACTTTGCCTACTAAAATGTGTCGGGGGACTGTGCCAAAAGCCTTTTTAATGCCTAATCCTACCAGAAGGGAGCAAAAATGGAGGGGGAGTTTGTTTAAAATCAGTAAGGATGTGTTGTGTTAAATATGTTAGGAGAGTGGTTGTGGAGTGT
>JABUQX010125337.1:0-28397 GCA_015478945.1 Trachelipus rathkii
TTCCTGGACCCATGCGATTGGTGCAAAAAGTCGCCCTAAGACGAAAGATGTATGAGCCCATCAGAAGCAGACCAAGTAGGAGCTTTAAAATCCAACTCTGCACGGAAGTGAGCCATCCGGTGGAGACGAAATTACAGCCCATGTTGAACCTAATATCGGCTCCTCGTGCAAATAAAATAGTAGGGGGTAGTAATAGTGCTCATACAGTAAATGCAGAAGAGGATAGCATTAGTGTTAGTCGTATTGTAGAAACCGTAGCGGTTAGTAGTAGTGCTAGTCCTTCTCTTACAGCTCTTACAGATACAGTAGCAGTTAGAAGTAGTGTTGTTCATAATTCTCTTTCTAAACCAGTAGTGGTTAGCAGTAGTGCAGCATCTGCAGCCGTTAGCAGTAGTGACAGTCTTCCTAAGGTAGAAACTGTAGTGGTTAGCAGTAGTGATAGGCGCACTTAAGCTAGTGATACAGATGAGATGAAAGAGATATTGAGTAGTGATGTGTATCATGTGAATCTGAGCGTAAAAGCAGATGATATGATCGTTGACATTAACCTTTGCCAAGCGGATGTAGAGCCAATGATTGTGTGCGTGGCATTAGAGGATAATAGTTCAAAAATTTATGAATGCCTCGTTGATAGCGGAGCAGGGGTTAGTCTGGTGAGTGCAGAGGTCATATCAAGTCTGAAAGAACCAGTGGAACTTTTGCCTGCCGCAAAAGTAGGGGTTAGAGCAATCAGCTGGTTCGGCGGTAGTAATCGCATTCCTATTGATTATTACGTAAACTGTAAGCTAAGATTTCAGGGAGGTTTTATAACTCAATCTACTGAATTCTTTATAGTTCCCGAAAAATATATGGAGTTTGCATTAATAATGGGAACACATTCACTCAGGGATAACGATTTAATGCCGGACTTAAATATAAAATTCATAGAGTGAATGATGATGTGTATGTTGTAGCTTCCGGAATCAGCCGCCACAGTTTGCCGACTCATCCTCAAGTATGTGTTGTAAAAGTAGTGAATGGAAGGATGATAGCAGATTATGATATCAATGAACTTGATATTATGCACAATCAAGCCAATGATAAGGATTTAAAACTTATTACAAGGAGTTTACAGAGTAAAGATAATAATCAGGTTTGGCTTAGAATTAACAAAGTTTACAGACAATACAAAGCCCAGTTTGTATTCGAAAGTGGAATACTTTACCACAAGCTGAAGTCGGGAGAAATGCTATATGTCATCTCTCTTGATTTCCTAGTGCATATAGTTTTAGGCCTTCACTTTTCATGTGCCCATATCGGGCGTAATAAACTCCTTCAATTAATTTACAAGCACTTCTGGCACCCACGAGTAAATCGGGTGGTTTTTGACATTGTGAGGAGCTGTCCAATCTGTCAAAAACAGAAAAGTTTCTTCAGTTATGACACCTCCAATGTTAAGGATTTTAGCTGAGTACTCATTCGACCTGTGTGCCATGGACTTTTTGCAGTTCCCTCAAACAAGTTCAGGTAATAAGTATTGCATGGTCCTTATTGACTACTTTTCCAAGTGTGTTTCTGTGGTACCTCTATCTAATAAATCTAGTTTTTCTGTTTCTAACAAATTAAAACATCAGGTTCTTCCATTTCTTCCAAAAGTTCCAAACAGAATTCTTACAGATAACGGCACTGAGTTCACTTCTCAGACGTTTCAAAATGTTCTTCAAGAACATAACATCAAGCATATCCGAACCTCTCCTCTCCATCCAGCAAGTAATGGAGTTTGTAAGCGTTTCAACAGAAGTGTGAAACAAATAATCAAATGCTTGGTTCTTGAAAATCCCAATGGTTAGGATGAGGAACTTTCTTCTTCTGTCATCATTTACAATAACACTTCACACAGTGCTCTTGGTATTTCACAATCTGATTTTATTCTATAGAAAGAACATTCACCAACTCATAGCTTTCCCCAATATTGGAAAGAAAGGAGTGTAAATTTTCGACCTGGAAGAGGTTCACAGTCACGTTGAAAAGCTATTAGAAATAATGAAAAACAATTGAGACGAAAAACATGTCAGGTCTGTTTTCAAGGAACTTTTTACCAGTGCTAAGGAACTTGCAGAATTTTTTTTTTATATAATTCTCAAAACCCTATTGTTCAAACAAATGGCAAAGAACCTAACTTTTCATGTCAGTTCTGTGAGGATTATTTCGAGGGTTTGTCTAAGATTACTTAAATAGATTTATTTATTTCGTCTCTGCGTATCAGACTTTCAGATGATAAGAGAATAACCAACATTTTCTGTATTTTACATCCCGCTAGAATTAAAAATTAAAAATATACATACATATATAAATACATACATAAATACACAAGCATTGTTACACAATGTAACAAAAAAAATTATTTTTGGTTTCTTCTGATTTTTTTTAATTGTTTTTTTTTTATACAGTTTTGCAGATTCCAATACGTATTTAGTTTTTCATCTAGCATCGACCGTTTTTATGTTACGACGGCATAAAATAATTAAATTGGCATCTCTCATTTTGTAGGTCTACCGGCATCGCAATGAGTTAAAAGTCAGTTCCATTAATGTTTTGTGGGCGATTGCGATGCTTAAGAACTGATTTATTATATATATATTTATATATAATTATTATATATATATATATATATATAAATATATATTATACTATATATATTTATATATATATATATATATAATAATATATATATATAATATATATATAGTATATACCATTTGCTAACTACATCAGTGCAATGATATGAATTGAAGTAAATACCCGTTTTACCAAACTAAAATATATCTTATAATTTTCACAATATTTAGTAATAATATCATAATCAGCTGAAAAATTGCATAGTAGACAGTGTTAAGCGTTTTGCAGATTCATTTTTGTTATGTGTTGGATATTGTGCTAATTCTAAGCACATTTTCACCAAATTTGAAGGGAACGAAGTATTGGATAGCGTACAGGCTCTATTTTGGTATGCCTATTGGTTGATTAAGATAGCACTGGGCACTTCATTATATATGTGGAGGTTGTAAAACAACCCTAGAAAGGATGGCTAAGAGGAACAGAAAAGAAATGCCAGAATATGGCGAGAGCAACGAATCACTATGATGAACTGCTACTTCAGCATGGTGAATAATTACAAAATATGGAAAGTAAAGGAATAGCAATCTCTTCCATACCAAGAAATTCCCTCATCCAGAACCCCAGTTCCCTCATAATGAAAAATACCCTATACCTTCACTATTTTCTTAAGTTAAAATTGTTTTGATGACAAGTCATGGACATATAAAAGAAGAAACGTATTTTTCCTCAAATGTATGTAGCAGCTACTTATATATATTATATATATATATATTATATATATATATATATATATATATAATATGATATATAATATATATATATATAATATAATATATATATAATTTTTTACACTTTGTAACCGCCACTCACGGGCAGAGCCACTACTCAGGAGGGGTTTGAAACGCAGCCAACAAACTAACGCAAATTAACGCAGATGAGCACAGACCCAGGCTTTTAAAGTGAGGGAGATTAAATTGAGGAGGAAACACAGATGGAAGAGGGAATTCCACCAAAAACAGAGGTGCAGGGAAAGAAGGAAGCCCGCAGCGAACAAGTCTGGAGTTACTAATATCAACACAAACCTCATGTGCCGACTCAGTGGACGTCGTAAAAGGTGGTGGTACGCGCGAGTGGAAAGTTCCCCGAGCACTTGCCGCGTACGTACCTATAGAAAAGAGATGAAACGCACCACATCGCGCCGCAAAGATAGAGGTTCAAGTGAACTAGAAAGTACAGGGAGATTTATAAGCCTTTTGGCCTTTGACTCGACCCTACCAAAAGCCGGTTTTGAAGACCATGATTCAGCCTCCGACCCAGCATCGAGAGCAGTATCCATAAAGGGCGGATGAGACCCTTTGTATAGCTGGAGGAAATATGAGAAGAGGAAAAAAGTCTCGGCAGTCTAAACAGAACTCCCAGTTTCTTTGGAGGACCGTCACTAGCAAACCGTAGTGTTATGTGAGTTATCCCAAGACATTTTTTGTCTGTGTGTTGTAAGAAATTAAAAGAGTCGCGTGAAAGAAGTTTATTTGTTTCGTCAAAAAAGGGAAGTGGCAGACGATTGGTTTAGTATTAATAGCGGAGTGGAGAGAAGGCAGGCGCGTTACCGAATAGAATGAGTGATATGTATGGTGAACATGCTCTCGCAAGTGGGTGTCTTATTCCATTGTATATGAATAGGGATGAGATTTTGTAGAAGATAGGTTGGGTTTGATTTATTTTAAATAATTGAAGCAAGAAATTGTGTATTAAATTTTACAGATTTGAGACGACCCCACCCTTGGTGTGGAAAAATTCTTGCTTGTCCAGTAATCCAGCGAGAAATAGATTCCGACGAGGTTAGACGGAGGCAATTCTTAGAAGTTACAGTAACAGGAGAGAATGGGGTTAGGCAGAATTTGGAAATGAATGGAGAATAATGGGGCAATAGATTTGTGTTAAGGGCCGATTGGATCCTTTCACCTATTTTTTGAAGGGTCTTTTCATTTTTCATTCTTTACTAGTAGACAAGAAAAAGAAGAATGATTGGGTGAAGATTTATAGCTTGGCCCTGGCCGATTAACTGAAGGAGTTTTATAAAGAATTAAGTAGAAAAATTTTAGGGTAGCAGTATTAGTGTTAGTATGTAATAAAGGATGAGGGGTTTTGAAATAGTATTAATTATTAACTGATAGATAAGAATGTAAAGGTTATTAAAATTGGTATGTGAGTGAGGACATTCTACTCAAGGTGTAAAGTTATGTATTAGTATAATTAGTAGTGTAAAAGCAGCATTTGGAGAACAAGTGTCTGAGTTTTATAAATATTTAAATATATATATTGGATAATTATAGTTGGATGAGAAGGAACGGATGATGTCAGAGGTTTTATAAGTAGGAAAGGTAATAATTATATAATATATTATTATATATATATGTTGAATTGGCAAGTAATGGTTTGGCTAGGTAATGCAATTTTAAATCGTGGAATTGAATAAGGGACTAAGGTCTTTAGATGCTAGGCTAGGTCTTATACTAATGTAGGGATATATATGTATTGTACTTGGATGTTATTGTATTAGGTTAGTGAATGATAGATCTATGCGTCTGGAAATATTTATAGAAGTTATAAGATCACACTATGTTGCAAAGTAGCCATTACTAGAACAATTCTTTTAAGGTACATGCTAGTGAGTGGTGTTGAGAAGAATTGATAAAATGTAATGAATGAACATTAATATATATCGAAGGAGGTTTTTTGTCTTCTTGTTGTCTGTGTACAGAATAGAGAAGCGGCGATTTGAAATGAGCACGAATTGAAACATGCTTAGCAGATAATACCTTATGTAGAAAAACTTAGGTGAGGTGTAGAAGGATGAGTGAGCGTGTAATTGAAAAATTGATGCATAGTGTGCATTTCCGTAATGTGGTTTCAGGATTTTTTTAGAAATTGTGTATAAAGATTCATAAGTTACAAAACAAGGCTGATTAGAAAATAGCTCTTGATATGTTGTAATAAAAAATGTGGGCGCCGCATAATCGTTAATGGTGCGTTAATAACAATCGTGCATTGCTTGGACTTTTTTCGGAGGGAGGTTTAGTTGGGGATTGTAAGTGATAAAGAACGTGCGGATGGTGAAGATTTCACAGATATTCAAACAATGGAAATTGCTATAGTGGCAAGTGTACAGGGACTGGTTGGGATGTGAGTGCCTGAGGTGATTGATATGTGGGATTGTTTGATAAGAGAAGTTCCAAATCTATTCACAAGAGAAAAACACTGATGAGCAATAGGGAACAAAACACTTTTAAATCAAAGTAAGCATGTTTTTGGCATCATCATGACTTATATTTTGTATTTTGGGGATATTAGTATTCATCTTGTCAAGTAAAAAGTCTTTTTAAGTAACTGATCGTAAATTTAAACCTTCAATAAAAAAAAAAGAATAATAGATAAATAAAAGGTATAGCGATAACCAGATTATTAAGCTCATGATTAAAAACAAACACTTAAAAATTCCAACCTTAAATTATTCAATAATCTCAAAAAGTCGATGTAGATAATAATAAAAGAAAGGTCATTTCTGTGTTCAGCGTCAAAAAAAATTATATGAATTTAATTAAATGAGAGAATTAAAGAATTAAATTTTTTTGTTACATAATGTAGTCGTATGAATTGAATCTTGAAGTTTCTCGATAAATTCCTTTAACCCAAAAAGTATTTAGAAGTATCGGCCCAAGTATCGGCCATAGTTAACAGAATACCGGGAATACACATTTACCCCCAGAAAAAGGCACGATGCTGACCGATACACGATACTATCGGTAAACATCCCCAAAATTATAATATATATGTGATAATAGTTAATAATATACTAATTATACGTTATTTGGCAGTTAAATATATAATAATAGGTCTAGTGCTATATAAGTGAGATAGAGGAATTAAAAAAAATAGGTAGTATATCATACATTATAAATAAGATATATATATATATATATAATAGAGTAATGGTACTATATATAATAATGATACAAAAATGGTGTTTGGGTAAAATAGGAGGTGTATTCAGTAAACCATGTGCGCAAGGGCATTTAAACCAGTAAAACCTGGGCATATACATGTGAATGAGATAGGCGTTCTATCAGGGAGCCAATGTGGGTTCACATTACCGTTGTTTGAGTTAAGCTTTAGCGAGCGATAAATGCGTGTATAAACCCTTAATCTTGCAAAATCCGTAAAGAACATTACCTTAAAAGAGGAGGGTATGGACAACTCTTATACATTAGCTCAACATCCTACGTATGTTGCAGCTTTTAAGGCATATAAAAACTTGTTTTTACAAACCCTAAGAGTGTATTAAGATCTTAAAGGCAAACCACAAAGAGGATTATGGCCGGTGTCACTTTGGGGACTATTTTTTCTATTTCCCTTAAGGAATTATAACTAGGTTATATAAACCAAACGTTTTCTACTAAAAAACAAATGTTCTTTCCGAAACTATAGGTATTTTATTCCGAAGTATGTGAGAAACCCTCCACTTAAACGTGATGAAGTGGTATTTTCTTTCAAATAGAGAGTAAAATTAATAAAAATATGTATCAAATAAGAAATAAATGAACCAATGGCTATACAACTTGCGACTTCATAATATACGGAGAATTTACATAGTGAGAGAACGGTGATGATTTTGAAAATACCCAATTCCGTCTAATCGCAAGTTCTCCGTTGAATTTTAGCGGAAAGTATTTTACCAATGCAGAGCCGATTGATGCATGATATTTAACATGGAGAACTGCGAATATTTTTTCACGAGCATCGAGTCCTTACTAATTAATGGAGTAGAGGGGGGAGGTAAGGCTGGGGACATGCGTCGCCGACACCCGGCGTGGGGTTTGTAAGGCTGGGCTTTGTCTTTTCGACTGCTTTGCGGCTTGTTTCTATGCTCATGTGCTATCTACTGGCGCTCTCTCCGTCATTATTGCTTTGTGCTTCACGTGACATAGTCTACATTTGATAAATCCTGTTGTATACGCACGTGAATATTATTAATCTATCTAGGTGGAAATTCAAGCTCCGCAATTATACCTCACTCCAAAAGTACCCTTTGTAGAACAAAGAACAGAAAGAATAATTTTTAGAAAAAGGTTAGAATGAAAGGAATTATATCTTACACTCAACCAAATATTACCTCTATAATTAGTATAAGTTAATTTATTTTATAATAATAATATTAATGTTATGTTATATCAATTGCTGGTTTAGTATAAATTATAATAACTTTATTTAAATATAAATAGTTAAATAAATTACACTTCCATAATATATATATATAATAATTAAATAATTAAAGATATTAGATGATGTAAAATATATACTGATGTTTTAAAAGTAGTTTTGTATTTTATTACAGTATAGTATGTTACTGTGTTATAATCTATGCATGTTATTTCGAAAATTTTTATGATTCTAAGATCATTTACATACTCACACACTTCAGGTTTAAATAAATGTACTTTCTTGCTCAATTTTTTAATATATATATATATATATATTACTCATATATTTAATATATATTATATTAATATATATATAATAGTTTATATATTAATATATAATATATATCTATATATATATAATATATAATTATATATATAATATATACCTCATTTAATATCATATATATTAATACATATATAAGATTTCCAAGTAGAATTTACGACATTTAAAAAAAATGGTCCTAAATTTGGTTGGAATTTTGAGCTTTACATTTCGAAGTTTTTATTCAATTTCTCACTTTAGCATAAAGTATATGAGCCATTCATGTCAAATATTAAATTGTTTTAGAACATCTTTGTATTTATTATTAAATTTAATTCAATTTTTATAATTTATATATATAAGTATAATTATTATTTTAATATTTATTCAATTAACTGATATTAAATAATAATAATACGGTGGTAATAATAATAAGCGCGTTCCCTATTTTAATTTTTAACTTAATATATTTGATCATAGGCTATTGTACACTATAAAATTCTATAGTGTTATAATAATATATCATATAATATTTTAATTAAAAATATTAAATTTTTTAGAATTTAGTTGTATTTGATTTTAAATATTAATATTTTTACTCTTATCTATAAATTTAAAGTTTTAAATTATCTAGTGATAATATACCAACTAGTTATATATTTAATTATTAAAATATATAATAATGTCAAATTCAAAATTGACATTATGGGGTGATATACTTTTATATTATTAGTTATATATATACCTATAATATTAACTACATTAATAGTTATTAATAATATTGATACTAATATTTATAATATAATATCAAATTAATAATTATATTAATTATAAATATATGGTGTTAATATTATGCAATGTTCTTTCCACATTTCCACACTCCCCTCACATCCATTTCATCAGTTACAAAAGCACCAATCCCTTAGTTCATTTATTCTAAGACTCATGTTCCCTTTATTCTTGCTTCTCTTTTCTATATACCCTTTTCACGCTGTCCTATCACCGAGGAAGACCTTCCTCAAATTCCCCTTTACATAGTCCCATCTCTCAGCTCCTCTTCCTAAACGTTCATTACACTCTCCCTTTCTATACTACCTGTAATGCTACCTCTATTCTCATTGCATTTATATCCTCTCTTGATAATATAATTTCCCAAGCATCTTTCTTTGAAAACTTCGGTAGAACTTATAAGGAATAGATCTTCATCTTACTAAACAGTGAGATCATTAATTCCCTCTAGACAACAAAAATTAGATCTTTATTTACACAAGAACCCCAAGATAGCAATCGGCCCTTTCTTGACAAATTTGGATCGATGCTCTTGCTTTTCCAGTTACATTCAAAACACGCTTCCTTTTTACTTTAACCGCCGTTTGCATCACCTCTTTATTCCAGCCCACTCCCACTGTTAAACAGATAGTTACTTTACTCATTCTCTCCTCCTGAATTTATTCTAGCACGAACTCCATCAACAACTTCCTATGTGCTACTCTCGCATGACAATTAGCGTTCCATTTCATTTGGCTCGCAGATGTTGATTCTGAGTATCTCAACTTAGAGTTCACACTCACACTGAATATATCTTGCCAGAGAGAGCTAGCATATACGGATAAATCTCATCTATTACGGTCTCCTTAAGAACACATCAACTCTAAGTATTTAACAGCCACTGTTAATTTACGTAATGAATCTTCATTGCTACATCACATCGACAAAGCTCGCACTAGATGTATAATTACAACAGTGAAAGCCATCTATTCAGACTGCATGACGGAATTAAGAGATCCCATCATTCCGTGAAAAACGCCAACAATAATGACTCTCGATCACTCTACATATTTGAAAACAAGTCTACACATTCTGTGACGGACCAACACAAAATACTGCTCAAATATCATACTTTCGTCACTACGGATACTATCCTTATCAATGAAACGTGAAAGACGATATAACTACCAACGCTAACAAGTACAAGACTTAGGAGGGGCACGAACGTCAAGCTATCCTTTAAAGAAAGAAGAAATTCAAGCTTAGATGCTATAAATGAGAGAGATATACTAAGCTAATATGGAGTATGGATATTATCAGAAGAAGTACAGAAACTTACTTCGTAACACCACATACTCTTACATTGTCTATACCAAGCGAAGGCAGAATAATTTCAGAAATTGCTACAATGCTAACTTCGCGTATAACGTGTCACTCAATACTTCCATAGACGTCTTACATTACCCCGAAACCACACCGTTGTCAAACACACCGGAGGTCCAAAGGCAACGGTCCATTCTTCTCAAATCTAATGTACCTAAATCTTATACGTTTACACACTATCATCACCGAGTGTTCTACTGACTCGAGAGGTCCATGCATTATGTCCATAATATTCAAAAAACGATTTGTTCAAGGTATTATGCTACACAGGGGCTTCTATCAACCCTGAGAACCTATCGAATCTTGAAGGCTCCCCTACTTCAACGATGCCGGCCCATCTAAAACATCATTTCAGATTATTTTCCCAAAAAAATTCGGTACTTTCTTCTGTTGGTCACAATATTATCTATATTTTTCGCTTCACTCCCTCATGGACTGGAATGCGCAGCCCCACTGTTCCGTATTTCACGCTAATTTCCTCCCATCCGAAGATACGACCAACTTTGCTAACCTCAAGCAAGCATCATATTTACACCTTGTTGAACTCATTATTTACGGAGGAGGATTATCGAGTTAAACCTAGGGACGCTGATAATAAGAACAAAAAAGGGAAGAATTAAATTAAAAATTCTCTCCTTTTCTAGATCTCTGGCGAAAAGTCGACCTACAATCCACTGACTTAGAATCCAATTTTAGCATCTCGCTCGATTACGAATATTTTCCAGGCTGAGACGATGACTAGGTGAAATTATGATTGTACCTACGAAGCCAGAATATCTCGCAAATAGAACCTTATATGCAACTATACCATCATTTTTCCAGCTCCCCTCTCCTCTTAACTCGGACTGTAGGTGTGCCATAAGACCATCATAAGGCTCAACCAACCACACATCTGGTCCGACAGCGCCAACCAGTATTATACTCTCTATTTTCCAATACCTTTTTGGTCCCACCGAGATTGCGTGCCATGAAGTGATCAGTGCCCGTTCCAATGATTCGCGGATGAGATTTCCTGCTCTCTTCATCCCGTTCAACAAACGGAGGCCCGAGGATGGCCACCCATCAATCAAAACAAAAATGCCCTACTCTTTGTCAGAATTTAAACTTAACAATCACGATAAAAAAACGTGGAATTTTTAACCATGCCTCAGGAACCTCTCACACCTGAAAATTCACATAGCTGCCTTGCGCACCATCAGTTTTTCACACACCTCCATCCCCAGCGATAACTGCGCTATACTAGCCTACTCTGTGTTGTTTATTATATATACGATCATTGAATTGTTGGAGGCAATCGACATATCCCCCATAAATTTAATCCAGTGATTGGTACACCCCCAAACGATCACCGTCCATGAAACATTGGTAAACCTCGGGGTATACGGTAATTTCACTGTCCACTTTAGATGGGGCGAATACAAAATCTCGAAAAAAGAAATGACAGCCAGAGGCCCACTCCCCATTATACCGTGCACACCCCTCCGGAAAAAAGGTAAATGGACTGCGTCAACGCGAGTCAACGTTTTAAAGGCGCTATACCCTTGGATGCCGGAGTAGAGGTAGATGAGCATTATTAATAGGCGGCAAACTCTTGTCTGATGAAAGACACCCAATTTTCACAAGGGGCGCAATAACTTTAGGAAAATGAAGAGAATAGTACCGGAAGCACGTTAATATACTTTGTTGAGACACCATTCACACAGGGAGGATTAGGTTAGGGAGCACTCTGCATGCCTAGGGACCTGACTTGCACTATGTGATTTGAAAATTAGAAACATCGAACCCCAGGTACACCTTTTCGCGCACCCCGGAAGTCATTCGACCCCCGCTGTTTAAACAAAAGGATCCTATTGGTGTGGCTTTTAACAGGAGTGCTACTCAGCACGATGATCCTATGGGAATTGAGATAACCAGGTGGTCAGGGGAACAATGTATCCAGGGAGACCTGACCCCTGGTTAGTTTTGTAACAATGACGAGTCGGTAAAAGCCCGCCTGATCGCCTTAGAACCCACCGGTGAATCAAGTCTAAATTTTACTTGGAATCCCTTATCCTCCGGACAGCATCCAGTTTAACTGGTATCAAAGGCGACAATAAGTGATGAAATCGGGAATCCAGATGATTTTTAGAAGGAATGACTCCAGCGTTTCTAGGATATATCCTTTTAGAATTTTGTGTTAGGTTATCCACGAACACAGGATTGTGAGACAATTTAATAGTATGGGTTTAATGAAACAATGGTCCAGACCTACAAAGGATCCGACGAAAAGCAAACTCAAAAATGGTGCGTTTGAAGAGTAGCGACGCCACTTTACGCCCATTTAAACGGAAGTTATTTAGGAACAGGGTTTTAGAAGTGGTTGCGAGGAGAAAGAATTGATTAAACATAGGACTCGCCCGAATTAAATTGAGGAAAGCTCCGCACAATGTGGGTAGAGGACCAATTACACACAGTTTACAAACATTCGTGGAAAAGATTACAGAGGAGTGTCATCTTGCTGGCGATCTTAGATTGTTGTCCACCCGAGGATGAAGACCCACGAATTTCCAGAATAATGATGTTAGGTGTGCAGCTTTATTCTCCAGTTCAAGGAATGAAGATGGTGAAGAAGAAAAGGTGGCTTCAATGGATCGTTCAACGACATAGAAGTTGCCAAGACGATTGGTTCCATGCCCCAATGTCTTTCTTAGAAGGGGGTTGTTCACGTTATGAGTAACGCGGCGAGGGTTAGAGAATTTGAAGCTTACATCATTCAAGATCGGCTAAAAAGACTGCATCAAAATATCTATCGCCTAAAATTTAATAAAATTATGATTTAATAGTTTTTATTATCAATTTATATTAGTTATTATTTTATTTTATATTTCATATATATATATAATTACTGAATAAAAATGTTGGAACTCCCATACATTAACTTTGATCAGCTATTGCAAATTCTATGTTAAATCAATAAATAATTAAAGCATTAGTTATTTATTTTAAAAATTATTGTAATTATTTATTCGGTATATAATTAGGATACCGTCTAGTTATATATATATAATGCCAAAGTTATGTATGGGGCTTTTTGCTTAATCACTAATAATAATAATAATCAATTTTAAAATATTATATAGGTAGTAACTATTGTTACTTTTTATCATCAGTTTAAAAGCTCACTTTCAATTCGCCTTGTAATAACTTTTCTTCAGAATTGTAAATCTGTTAAGAATTCTATATAAGCGAATAGTATCTTCATCTTTTACTATAACAGTGAGATCATTAATTATCCTCCAATAGGACAACAAAAAATTAATATATCAATATTTTTACAAGAACCCGCAAGAAGCAAACGGCACACTGACAATATATTAATTATTATTAATAATAATAATTTTTAAATAACAATCGATCATTAGTTGAAATATGTAATTTATATAGCCCTAGAGCTAAACTAATATAAAACTTTATGTATATTTTTTTTAATTATATGGTTTATTTATTTTTGTATATACTTAGTTTTGTAGAAGTATAAAAAGTTTTTATAAATATTTTTTACTTTTATCTTTTTGTATGAACTTGATTGTAATAATTCCTTTTTCATGCTTCATAAAAGTGTTAATTCATCTTTTTAAACAGCAGGTTCTTTGCTATCTTTCTCTCCTTTTCTTCTTCTTTGCTATTGATATCAGTTTCCTGACTATTATTATACGTGAATTTAAAATCATATCACTTACTGTTATTGATAATCGGTCATCTGTTATTTTCATTACCTCATTAAATGCTTCAATTTCTTTGTTTCATTTTTGAAACTTTTAATTTAGTAATCGTTTTAACTTTTGGTTGTTGGGGACTAAGGAAAATAAGGTTGTTTTAAAGTATAATTAAGAGTTAATAATATATCCTTTGATTGCTTGCTTGCTTGCTTGCCAGGGAGAAATTCCATTCTATTAATGCCTAAAATTTTGACTAAAGATATACATTGATGTCTTTAATTCTTCTAATAGAGAAAAGTTTTGTTTTACTTTTTCTGAGAGAATTTTGAGGTGAAGTGTTTAGAGCTCATTTAATTTATCAACTCGACCATTGAGACATACATTTAAAGTGGTCTTGAATGAGAGGTTTCCATTTACTACAATTTGCATCATCAAACCACACTTAACAAAATGAATAAAATAGTTCGACATTTATCATTTAACACACACCACCTAGTTGTTTCTGCTCTCCATTACTTGTAATAAAATGGTGGTGTGAAAGACGATGTATCAACCTTTTTTTATTTTTAATATCGTAGGTAAAATTTTACCAATACCATTAATTGATACTACTAGAATTTAATATAAGTTACAGGGTATGAAACCAGATACCCTGTAACTTCTTAGAACGTCACAAAATGTTATCAGTAAAAAACACAAATATATTGCATATTTATATAATCAGCGGGAAAATTCTAAGGAGGGCTTTTTTTTTTTTTTATTTTAATCTCTATTTTTAATTGTGTTAATTTAAGTAATTCGACCGGTATAATTAACTACAAATTGTACATATCTGAGCCATATTACAATTACCCATAACACAGATTCGACTATATTTAGGAGATTGGTTGCACATTATAAACTTAAGTATGCTTATGGTACAAGACTCATACTGAACCTAGTCATAGTGACTGAACGAAATAAATCACAAGATGGTGAAGACAAGATCCTTCCATTACTACACCGCTCAATGTTTTAATATCATATATTAATGACATAGATTGTTATTTCATATTTATTTGTAATTGACTTGTGTAAATGTTTCAAAACCATTTTAATTTCTATCAAATATGTGACCATATGAATTTTATTAATAATAGTTGCAAAAAATATTGTATTCAAAATATAATATAAACTTTTGTGGAAATGGTTATCGATAACTGGTACTACAATTATATACCCAATATTTTTCGGGACTACATAGGATATATAATTATCGTGTGAAAATTTAATATCAGTTATCCCAATAATCTTTTCTCGCTTGGAGTTTTTATGGCTATCTACATGAGTGAAAAAGGGTATACTAGTACGAAATAATATCTTATTGCGTAGGTTATTAATGACTTTAATTTATAGTAATATATATAACCTAATACTAGAAAGGTAAATTATTAAGCAGCTATAGCTGTATAGTTTGGATTATTTCGCATATGATATATTATATTTTATTATATATAACACACATGCCCTGCTGCAGATATTTATTATTATATATATTTTTGTTGGGGTAAATTATACAAATACCCATATTGGGGGGTGCTAAATATAATTACAATGAGCGGTATAACGATGGAATAAGTGACGAATATCTAGAATGTGGAGTGAGTATGTTTCTCAAGTAAATCTTTTCTTGGCATTTTATAGGTTTGGAATATTAAATAAAACTTTTTCGACACATTCCTCATTGTGTAATGAATGAAGGCACTCGAGCCGTAAGGGGGAACAGGGGGGACATAAGTCCCCCCGTCGTCCCCGGAGAGCGCACCGAGCACAAGCACGCCAAACTCCCTGCCAATCTTCTATTGCGGTTTACCCGATGGATTTCGGTATATAAGTTATACACTGCGCGAGGTAATCCTTATCAACTCGAAAAAGGTGGAAGTAATCAAACCACTTATTCCGTTTTTTTTGGGTGAGACTAATTAGGAATACCAAGGGTATTACAGAAACTCTGTTCAAGATGAAAGAGTAACGGGCTGCATCATACTGTGACGTCTCTTGGAGCGCAGATGGACTGACGAGGAAGCTTTTGTCCTCCCTCTGTCCCCCATCGAGCTCGAGCCCCCTAAAAATTGTTCGCAAATCAATTTTTTTTTTGGTAAATTAAATAATAAATCAACGAAAATAAACGAAAAAAACAAAAACAAAAAAAAACAGAATTAGATATATGAATGATTTTCGCCAAATATGTAGCTTTCGGTTTTTACTGTAGGATGCTGCCGTTCATCTGATTACACTGAGTTCAGGACGCGGTTTAGACACTAGAGAAGTACTACCAGAGAGAGAGATAACATATACGATGTTGCTTAATCACTGAGAGAGCCTAGATTCGATATTTTAAGTTTTTAAATCGACTTTCTGAATATATGTGCTAATCTGCATCATACACACAAAGATACCGAGAATTCCTAATTTTATTTTTACAATAAAATAATTCAGTATACCATTGATGATCACTATGAAATAGAAAAAATATCTTAGGGAAAATTGTGATTTACATATAATATTTAAGTTAGAATTCTGAATATCTCACATCTTTCTGCCCCTTCCTATATAAAGGCTATCTCCAGGTGGTGGTTATCTATATATATAATATACCAAAAAACTATTAAATATTAGTAGGAAGTTATAAGTGGAATTTATTACAAATATGGCCTATAGCGAATGGGTTTATAAACAATATTGAGTCTCAGGATCAGAAATTATATAATGCGTAGATATTGATTCTGATCTATTATATTATATATATGAATACTTGCCTCATGAGGCTTTGGAACGAAAATATCGGTAGAGAATATATGCATGCGAGCAAGATCATACTCCCGTACTGAGACAACTAATATATAACACGATGGACTTTAAATTCAATTGATATTACTGAGGAAACACGATTCTTAAGATAAACTATCTGACCAGACTAAAATTTGCGCGCCTAGCCATATGTATATATAAAATTGAACTTTGAAAGTGTCATAAATTTTCTTTGTGTAACTATATGTGGAGGGTAATATTAATTTATGTTTACAAAATTTCTAGAAGCTGACGAAAGCCAGGTTGAAGAGGAGATTTTTGAGTATGGAGATACGCAGGATCAGTAGAATGATTTCTTTCCTAGGGTTCCCTGACTCGGAAGAGGGGGAGGAGAGTTTGATACTAGATAAAAAGGTTTGTAGAAAGTGTCACAAAGAATGTGAAATTACAAAAGTAGGAGAAAAGTTTAATTTTTATTGTAACAGTAAAACATATCCGTGAGCCTGCGAGGAATATAATACTAGTGGAGTCATAAACAGCACTATATAAATTTTTTTTAATCATACCTAGGTGGGAAAGAGGATATTCAGTGATTGTACACTGAGATATTTGTTCTTTTAAAAATCATATTATGTGTATGATTTTAGATTTTTTTGTTCACATAACGATTTAGCTAACCTATCAAAACTTATGTTTTCAACCTATATGTATAGCTTTCCATGTTTATGATAAAAGGTATACATCTGAATAGTGCACTCATATCGAAAGGATGTGAATCGAGGATTATGTTATAGAAATTTTTTCTGACTGCGAATTTTAATATTGGTTTTTTAAAAGTAAAAGAAATTATACACAAGCCGTGAAGACCATGCTCTCTACAATCCAAGTATAGAGGCGCACAATAATCTCATTATATCCGCATTTTAAGCGATTCAAAACATAAAATGGATATTTGGACGTTTTTGTATCAGACCGGTGAAAATGGAATATATCATTTTTTGTGTATAGCTTTGTTATAAAGGTATTTGCGTTTTAAGCGCAGGGTAATTCCATATACAATATATTTAAAAACAACACATACATAAAAAAAACAAAAAATTGCTTTTTTTGGGGGGGGAGACTCGAGAGCCGAGCGGGAGGACACATTATGTATATAATATTAATATTACAACTTTTTAGATAAATTGTGTAATCTGGGTATAAATACATATACGGCTTATCTATTTATTATAAGGTTAGTGAGTACGTCGGCCGATCGGGGAACATCAGGGGGAGTAACGTTATTTTACCATTGATCCTCGTAAGGGTGATAGGTGAGACGATAGATAAACTACACGCATTGAAACATCCCAATAAATAATCCAAATAGAGCGAGAGGGTTCCATGAGTATGACCTTTATACCCGGAGGTGAGGGGGATAAATTAAGATTACTGCAACCCTACGTAGTAAATTCACCACTGATGATAAGTCACGTGAGACCTTAGTTTCACGACTCACCTGTACCATCGGTTGATAGGTTCTCCCTTTAGTTTATTCTATTGGTTATAAAAACACAAATTATACTAGTAAAATCGAATTGAATAATCACTACTTAATTCAGTATAGAAAAGTTCTAATTTATTCATAAACTTCGTATTCATATTTACTATAATAATAATTAATCAAATAATTTTTTTTGTATTAAATATTTGGGCGGAAGGGAAAAATAAGTTACCGGCATTCCATGCAAATGTATATTTTTACGCTTTACCCTGGTAGCTGAGTTAGGAGTCTTTGGATCCTATAATGGATGGAGTGGCTACTTCTAATGAGGCTAGACTAATTTATATATTATATTATAATATATATATAATATATATTATCGGGGACATACTATATATAGTAATAAAATAAAAACACTTAAAGTGTTATTGTTTTGTTTTAAAATAACTCACTTTATAATTTCTAACAATAAAGAAATGTGTGGATATATTCGTTCATGCTAATTTGTTTTATTATTCTAATCTAAGAATGGTTATTATTATTACAGTAAAATAAACATAGGCTTATATTTAATCTACAAACTACTGCAATCTCAAATACCAAACTATTCAATCTCAAATACCAAACTATTTACATAATCTAATCAATAAATATAAAATAACTTTTTATTTTATTAGAATAGTATTAATTATATACCTAGAATATATTTCAAAGACTAAGTAATAGCGTTCCTACATATATATTTATATATCTATTACTTATTCAAATAAGATTATAATTATAGATATAATTATTATAAAAATATTTACTGCGACTATATTAGTTTTATAGTCAGATAAAAATCATCTTATCGCTATAGCAGAGATTGAGACATAATTAAGTAAGTATATCTGTGAATCAAAACAATGGGAACTTTACAAATCACTCAAGACATATACAGCGTTCATCTAATCGAGCTGATTATATATATATATCTATAGGCGAGATAGATAAAAATTTAGTCCGAATTATAATATGGTGTAAACATAATTACCTATATCAAAAATTAAGATGATATCGAAGCGAACCGACATGATAGCATTTGATTCGTATCGATGTCGATAGAAGTAATTCGGTACGATATATATGTCCTAATTGACAGTTGCAAATAGCTCTGAGTAATCCGAAGGTCACAGGCAAAGAAGAACTTAAGTTTATATATATATACACTAGTATGGTTAATATATTTATTATAGAATAATACTATACTTCTATTCGGAGATTACGTATAAATATATAACAATTTTAAAAGTATTAATAGTAACAACGATGCATTAAAAATCATTTCTTCCTTTAGTAATGACTTTCGTTGATTGTAATAACTTCATTTTAAACAGGCTTTGTAATTGCATTGAGAAAATACTTACGCAACATATCATTAGTACTTATATATATATATATATATAGATTTTATACGTGAATAATCATTAGAAATAGACTTTGAGCTTGATAACAACGTGAACGTTATTCTTTTGGTGAATTTATGTTTTTAAGAAATAAGATAAAAAAAAATCAGAAGCGGTAATATCGAGAGTGATAAATATTATGTGTAGATGAAAACTAGGTAGTGATTAGAGTGCACTATAAGGTTTCGTGAGATATCCTATTTTGCGACTATATATGCACGAATCCGAAATTTGATATATTAGTAATATTACTGAATAACCTATCTGTCGAAATTATACTTAGTTCCTAATATTCTATAGTTTTTGGGTAAGATAATTCAGCCCTATCCTCCGAATCGGACATAGAGAAATACGGAAAAGTTTTTTTAATTCACATAATAACTATACTACGGAAATGAATATTTTCCACCTCAACGTATACTACCGAGATAAAGAAATTATTTATGTATAAGAGCGGCCTCCATCTGTAAATCGAATACCAAAGTTATAGAAAATTTATCACTACACTATATATATATATCTAAAACTACAATATCAGGTAAAATATAGAATAGTTAACTTAAAGACATCCAATAATACTATAATCATAGCATTATTATATTAATACTAATACAAATACAACCTCGTAGGGTCTTTATAAGTGTCATAGTGTACTTGTGTGTATGTAAGCGTAGGTGTGATATATAATCCAGCATTCACACTACTTCAACTATACATACGATTGTATGAATCTCTCAGTACACACACATGTGCAAATAATAATCGTGAGATGAAATGCTTAACTAATCATCATCTGAAACTTTAAATACTGACAGAAGACACTGCTATCAACAGCACAATCTTCAGTAGCGACTCAGTAAAGGTATACAACAGACTATATATTCACTTTACATTAATCATGCAATATATACGATACATCCAGTTGTAATTATTTACTTTTATATTCATTATTTTTTCACTCTAGGAGGGGTGTTAAAACAAAAAAAATAAATAAATCAAACTAGTTATAGAACTTAAAAATGAGTAACATGCGTCTGACACGAGCCGGAAGAGGGAAGTCTCGCAGACACGTGAGTCCCAAACGTACTAGATTTTTTTGGCATATTAAACATGCATAATCGTTCCAGCATATGAATACAGTACAGATATTATACGTACCGAGATTGTGTTGTGTGTGCTCTTAATGATATTTTGACTAGTATTTACAGTCGGATAACCTTCATACGAGATGAATTCTAAGTGTTTGACGGGACAATAGATCCATTAAATCAAGTATCACTGACAGTTATAAGTTAGAGTTATATATGATCCGTTCCTATGTTTTTTCTCTCATATATTACTTTTTTTAATACTGTCTGTTTGTCTTGGTTTATTATGTTGTTTATTTACTATGAGTGGTTATATAATGAGAAGCCTTGTCAGTTCATCAATTGAATAGGACTCCAACGAGATACCGGTACGTATGGAGTTTAGAGGAGTATCGATTAAAAATTGGTAGAAAAAATTAATTATGGGCCGAGTGAATCACTACTTTACTGAATAACTGAGGATCTGAAATATGTCTGTTTAAAATAAAATTATATATTTAATATATATGATATATAGGAGAATATAATATAGCGAATATATGAACTATATAGCCTTGAGTACTAGTAATCATAGTAGTAGCGTTGACGGGATATATATAGTGGGCCATATACTATAATAGCATTGAGAATTTTATAAAAACCTATCATATACTTTTCTACCAGGCGATTTGGAAGTAGTTACGCCTTAGACGATATCAACGCTCCTATATCGCAGACGATATATACTATGTACTCACATAGAAGTCAGAATTAGAATTCAGGGGTTGTGTTTCGTAGGAAGACGACGTAAATATGGGAATATCGAATAAAATGAAAATAATTAATACCATGTTTGTACATATCATGGTACAGGTGAATTAAATAGTTTTTTTTTGAAAACTAAACGAATACCCTAGAGTAGAACCGAGCACATAGATACTGCCAATCAAGAAGTCGAGGTCTCTCGACATACATTAGGTGGACGGACGTGTATCTTTCGAGATCCATACACTTCTCCCCCGAGACTCGACGGTACGGGTGCGAAGAGCCTCTTCATAAATGGAAAATCAGTAGAGGCGGAATCTCAACTAGAGCACTTAACTCTACAACTCACTGCGTAATTAATGATGAAGCACATAATAGTAAAAATTGCTCTCAGAAAACTGAATGAGGAATTTCGTTTTCATATATATGAGTGTAACATGTGAGAATTATTATAATGTAGTTCAGGTTCATATTATTATTATATCTATTATTATCTCTCATTAATTTATCATCTAACGTAATTTAATTAATTATATTATCTAATTAATTATTTGTTATATGTTTAATTTGTTAATTATTATCTCTATTGTTATTAAGTATTTTTGGAGATTATTATTTAATTATATCGATACTTGTTATGTTATTATCACATATGTATCTGATGTAATAAAAAAATTAAATATCAGTTAATATCTTATCTTATTAGAAGATCGATAAATAATCTATTATTATTATTAATTATGTCATAATTATATATATATTCAGATGAATTACAATATTAATAATTATTATATTATTATTATTATTATTATTATTATTATTATTATTAATTATTATTATTATTATTATGTCACTTGTGTATATTATGAGAGCTTTGAGTTGAAAATTGATTATTTCACAATAAATTATTTAATTATCAACCTTTGATCTTCATTCCTGTTAATTGTATATCTCATATCTTACATTTTTAATATAATTCATTATATTAATTCATTGAGTATTATTGATATATTATTCATAATTATGTAACAAAAGCGATAATGATTAATTTATTATATTATTATTATTATTATTATTATTAAGTATATTATTAATTATTATTATTTTATTGTTATTGTACTAAATATTTTGAACTTATAAATTCATAGTCTGAAAAAATTTTCCTGCGCACGCTCAAGTTTTTCAATTTGATTAAACACAAATGTATATGGGGAAAAGTTCACCATATTTCAGCTTTATGAATTATAATTGTTTCCTTCCTCCAGTTAGTGTATGCAAAAAATATAACAATATAAGTAGAAACAGAAAAAAAAATTTCACGAACTAACTATCTGTAGCTAATAAAGACTTTGAGATAAAAAGTGATGCTTTTCTCACCTCTTTATAGGAAATCAATATAAAAATTTATAGAACATAAATTAAAGTATGTTAAATATGTTATTAGATATTTAAATCTTATATAGCCTTACAGCATTCTATAAGATCTTATACTATTCCATATTTTCACTAAAAAGGATGGCAATGTCTATTGACACTCTATTATATCACTTCCATTGAGAAATAATCACTTAATAAATAGTATTTATTTCTTCAACGTACCATTGATTGAGTAAGTCATGCCACATATTGAACTACTAATTAGAAAAAAAAGTATCGAATTACTCTCTTAACCGACTAGTACGACGCGTCTGTTCCATTGTGTTGAGCAGACTTGAATACGTAAAAATTCTTTAAACGTAAGATCGAGAGATATATGAGGACTTAACTGGTAAGCAGATGAGATAAATCGCCAGAAGCAAGGCGAAATAGCCTAGTATAATATCCGAGAAGGACGGGGATGACCTATAGGTAGAATGAAGAAATATTCATTTCCTCACACCAACTATATTTAACTTCTCTAGCTCAATGAATAACTAAGCCTAGTTAATACATTATTACGTCTAACATAGCTCTTCTATATATATATTATATATATATATATATATATATATATATAATTATATTCGAATTTTATCACGAATGTCATGCGATATGACTTATAAAGTCATATATACTTAATCTATATATGCTATCCTAGAGAATTTAGAGATATTTGTAATTAGAGTAGTTTACTATGCGTCCTTAATATAACATCGTATAATAAACTAACCTCACTAATAGTATTATACCTATTACGAGCAGTATAATACTTATTTTTAGGTATGGATGGAAGGTTTATGTTTCATTAGTTACCCTTGCCCTACAAAAGGGAATATAAAATTATGTTGAGTATTTTACACACCAAATGTATACGCAACCACATATAAAATAGCTAAAAAATAAATTTCATATTTTGTATTAATAATATCTGAATATTATTTTTCGACGGATTGTATACTGCTATATAGTCATTAATATATACTCCAGCTATTCCCGTCAGTTTAAAATATAAAAAAATAATTGCATATAAGTTACGTATGACTTTAAATGATATAGCAATAATGAATATTAAACTAAATATATTTCCGAAGGTCTAGAACAAATTTTTGCTCTAGGAGGGGAAAGAATTGAATATGGATAACACGACCATTATACACCTAACTATCAACTCTCTATATATATCTATAGTATAGTACACTTATTATATATATATATATATATAGTATGAGTGTGTGTGTGTGCCGTATACCGTTATATAAAATATTCATTTCATTTTCTATCTTGAATAATATCAAATAATCATAGTTTCTACGTCCTATAAAATGTTGGTGCACGTGAGAACTAAGATCCCAGTGCATATTAACATATCAGCTAGATTGTTATAAACAAGTAACTCCCTCCAGAATGCAAAATTCAAAATACGAAAGATGATTATTCGGAATCAACGATATATTGAGTTGCTAGTTTCTGGATGGTTTCGTGAAACAGTCGTAAACAAGTTCAGTCGAGTGAAATATTTATAGCAATGTCAAATACAGGTTATTGCGGTATGAAAATTGGTTGGTACCTCGTACAAATTTGCATTTTGGCTCATTGTAGTTTTCATCACAGTTTGAGGAATAAAATAAAGAAGAGGTTGTCAGTGAACAACAGATGGACATTGAAGTACTATATATCGTGTCACTCAGACGATCGGTGTAGAGAGTATGTTATATTATCTATATAGAGACTCTTCCGTCATCACGAATGAGAGAGTTAAGATCATCGCACTTATACAGTTTTGAAACGTGAGAAGACTAGCTGAAATTATAAAATGAATAAAATTAAATGAGAGCTTACGGAACAGAGTGTATGACGAACCTATAATAGCTGACTATATTCCGTACGATATTATTTATCCCACAAGCTGGAACAGATACTATATATTTTAGAGAGTCTTCGTGTCGTGAGAGAGTGATCTGATATCCATGAGAGAACAACGAACTTGAATCGAGGACGATACGTCTGACTGAATGTTGTACTAATTTGAGAAGGAGCTAATCTAAGGAATATGAAAGTAGAATCTGAAGTAGAGTCAAGAGTTGAAGTTATGAAAGAGCGAATAGAGAGAAGAATGAAATCGATGAGGAGTTGAAGATACGTGAAATATCGGGAGAATGTTGGTTTATAGGAAATATAGTTACGGAGGTACTTGCGATAAGACGTTCAGAGAAGTCTGAATATTTTAGGTGAGTAGCTGAAAAGTATCTATAGATATAGGATACATACTCACTTGTTACACGATGATCATAAAGATTTCACAGGTTGAGACGTTAAAACTAATATAGATATAGATAGTAAGTTATAGACATGATATAGTATTTATAAACGTAATATTAGTTGTAAAACAGGTTGATATGATTTTGGGGAGTATGTCTCCTAAGGTAAAATGACCTGTAAAACTGACAGTAGACATTTTGGGTCAAGGATTAACGCTTAGGCCGGTAGTACGATATTCCGATTACTTGATAGAAATCGTATTAATAAAGTAACTCTGTTTGCGAAATACAATATATGGAATGAGATGCATGTTTTGCAGGTATCTTCGCTAGTACGTCGAAATAGTTATGTAGTAAGGAAGTGAATGACATTACCACTCACTATCTTGGCATTTAGAGAATAATGCAAAGCTGATAGTGTTATATGAGTCGTATATGCGAACGAATACCAGTTAAGCTTGGTGTGATAATTACGATGACGGCAAAAGACATATAAATGGTATGCTATTTGAATAAGTATACGAATATACATAGTTCCTCGAAAAGATGTGTCGGTGAGAAGCGAGATGATCGGAGGTTTATCAGATTCATTATATTAATTTACTGTACTTATTATTATTCTATTCTCCTCTGATCTAATATATGGAATTGAGGTTACTTATCACCTTGAGATTCTTATTTACTATATATTATTATTATTTATTATTCATTATTAACTTATTATTTAAAATTATCTGATGATAATTATTACTTTTATTGTAGTTTGCGAGTGCTTAAATCTGTTTATTTAGTGCGAATTGAGCGAAATGTGAATGTACCGCAAAAGAATGACATGAGTCGGTACGATTTGATAATATAGTGAACGTATAAATCTTGGCAGATATTCTTGGAAGTGCTTCATACTGGCGCAAGTGCTAGGAACTGGTGAGATATTTTTATAGATTCGGATTTGAATTGTATATTCCTCTCAGGTTATATCACTTAGAGTTCGATCTGATCTGATAGTAAGTTACTCTACCTCTAGCTCAGTTAGATTATTGATTGATCTAGATAGTTATTTGAGTCATGAGTGTATTACTTATTATATTTATTATATTATTATTATATTAAATATAACTATTATATTTTAAATTTGATTAATGTAAAAACAGATGAAGGCATGTACATATGTGAACTCTCAATTATTTTAAACGAAAGGAATAACATAGGGATGGAGACCTGGTGTGGACCTGGTGCAGAGCTGGTGTGTGAATCCCCAGTACGATTCGGTGTGGAGATAGGTGTAGCGACTCCAGTGAGTCATTGGTGGAGCTCCGCGGTGTGAAGGTCAATAAGAAGTAGTTGAAGGGTGGCGCTCCGCGCGTAGCATTCGAAAGAAGCAGCTGTGCCCAGGTGCGCTATCTGTAGCACTACTACGAGAGAGAAAGTAGTTTGATGGGTGCCTCTGTAAAGCACTCATTACCAAAGAAGTAGTGAGGCGGTGCCGCCGTAGCCTGCACATACCATCCCGGTGGTGGATATCAGGTTGAGCGATCCTGTGGGATATTGGTGGAGCTCCGGCGGTGTGAAGGTCAAAAAGAAGTAGTTGAGGGTGCCTCTGTAGCACTCCTACCAAAAAGAAGTAGTTAAGAGGTGGCTCTGTAGCACCACTACCCAAAGAAGTAGTTTGAAGGGTGCCTCTGGTAAGCACTCACTACCAAAGAAAGTAAGGTGAGAGTGCCTCTGTTAGCAAACTCCACTACCAAAGAAGATAGTTTGAGGTGCCGCCGTAAGCCTCACTACCATCCGGTGTGGAGTAGGTGTGAGCGACTCCAGTGATATTTGGTGGAGACTCAGCGGCGGTGTGAAGGTCAAAGAAGTAGTTGAGGGGTGCCTCTGTAGCACTCACTACCCAAAGAAGTAGTTGAGAGTGCCTCTGTAGCATCACTACCAAAGAAGTAGTTGAGGGTGCCTCTGTTGCACTCACTACCAAAGAAGTAAGTTGAAGGTGCGTACTGGTAGCACTCACTACCAAAGAAATATTGAGGTAGCCTCTGTAAGCACTCAACTACCACCAAAGAAAGTAAGTTGAGGGTCCTCTGTAGCACTCATCTACCAAAGAAGTAGTTGAGGTGCCTCTGTAAGCAACTCAGCAACCAAAGAAGTAGTTGAGGGTGACTCTGTAGCACTCGCTACCAAAGAAGTAGTTGAGGGTGCCTCTGTAGCACTCACTACCAAAAGAAGTAGTTGAGGGTGCCTCTGTAGCACTCACTACCAAAAGAAGTAGTTGAGGGTACCTCTGTAGCACTCACTACCCAAGAAGTAGTTGAGGGTGCCTCTGTAGCACTCACTACCAAAGAAATAATTGAGGGTGCCACCGTAGCAACTCACTACCATCCCGGTGTGGAGAAAGGTGTAGCGACTCCAAGTGATAGTGGTGGAGCTCCGCGGTGGTGAAAGGTCAAAGAAGTAAGTTGGAGGTACCTCTGTCACTCACTAACCCAAGAAGTAGAATTGACGGCGTGCGCTTCTGTAGCAACTCAACTACCAAAGAAGTAGTTGAGGGTGCCTCTGTAGCACTCACTACCAAAGAAGAGTTGAAGGTGCCTCTGTAGCACTCACTAACCAAAGAAAGTAGTTGAGGGTGGCCTCTGTAGCACTCACTACCAAAGAAGTAGTTGAGGGTGCCTCTGTAGCACTCACTATCCAAAGAAGTAGTTGAGGGTGCGCCGTAGCAACTCACTACCATCCCGGTGTGGAGATAGGTGTAGCGACTCCTGTGATATTGGATGGAGCTCCGTGCGGTGTGAAGGTTCAAAGAAGAGTTGAGGTGCCTCTGTTAGCACTCACTAACCAAAAGAAGTAGTTTTGAGGGAGTTGCCTCTTGTAAGCACTCACACTACCAAAGAAGTAAGTTGAGGGTGCCTCTGTAAGCACTCACTAACCAAAGAAGTAGTTTGAGGGTGCCTCTGTAGCACTCACTACCAAACACAAAAGTAGTTGAGGGTGCCTCTGTAGCACTCACTACCAAAGAAGTAGTTGAGGGTGTCACAACTGTAAAAAATATAAAATAAAAAAAGAAAAAAAGCACTTTACTACCATCCCGGAAATCGTAGTCTGGAGTGAGGTGTGGAACACCAGTATTGGAACGATTTTCGACAGTGGTCCACCGGAATTGGGGATCAACAGGATCCGTCCTTAATTAAAGTTACGTGTAAATCAGG
>JABUQX010125338.1:0-12500 GCA_015478945.1 Trachelipus rathkii
TGAAGAGGCAAACGCTTCAGGTTTCGACTTTTTGCAACAGAAGCGGCTTCTCTATTTAGTGATCTACGATTTTGCAACCATGAAATTTATTAGCATCCAATATGCAAAATTAATTTATGTATGGCCTATATTGGATACAAGTTGTTATGGCATCAACACGAATCCGTCGTATGGTTTCCTTCGATATTCCCAAGACCAAACTAGCCTGCCGTAATGAGGCGTTTTGGATTTTCATGTTGTGTATCAGAATGTCCAGTTCGACGTCGAATGTACGGGCACGACCCCCCTCCCGTATGTGATGAAGGGGTTGAACTATCGACCTTGTACCTTGAAACCGTCCTGTAAACTCTATGGATGCCATGTGGCTCGGCGGTCGTCAATGTGGAATAACATTGTTCCGTTTCATTTATTCTGACAGCCAGCTCTGCGAGCATTCTCAGTTTTGCGTAATGTACCACCTCTAACATGTCACGCTTTTCGTCCTGTCGCCTAATCACTGGTCACAGAGGCTGTTCCAAATGCTATGGCTCTGACTATAAACAAAATAGCATCAACACTCTGAAGTTATCGTTTCACTACACTATATTATTCACCGCACATAAATTTGGTAAGGTATGACATGCGTACGCAGTATGAATAGCTGTTTAGTTGGTTGTAGCACATTCCCTGGGATGGCCATAATGTTTATTGAGGTTCATATCATTATGTAATCTAAAAGGGTATGCCATTAGGTACTTTTTATTCTAATTCCTTTGTTTAGCTGTATCGATATTCTTTAAATATACCTCATTGGACTGTACACTATCTGTATTTAAAAACTAACCTTAAATTCTATATCTGACACGCTTCGACTTTTGTGGCACCATGATGTCTTACGGAGGACACTCTAAGTTGTTGCTATGGGTACATTGCGTGGAAACGAACAAACGTATCAAATAATGTCGAGAGGAAGAGCCCACCTCAATTTTTTTATGTGCACTCTTTCACAATTAGCCTAATAATAATATAATAATATCATCCCATTCGACATTCGCATGTTTGTGCGCGGTTTTCTCATATTGCGCGTGCGCTAGACACCAACGCAACATATTCCTTCAAACCTCCTTATGAAATTAATAATTCGAACTTTATTTTTATTACATACACTTTTCATACTTAAACATCACTACGGTGATACACTGCTGTAACATAACTCGTGAGACACCCTGTTTATGGCTATATTCTTATATATAATATAGTTATAAATATCAATTCTAATATATATAACTATATATAATATATATATATTAGTATATATATACCCATATATATATATATATAATTATATATAATATCTAATCTAAATTCTTATATATATTTCCAGCAGGTGGCAGTCTTCTACATAACCCCGCAATTTTATCGCAATTGGCGGAATACCAAATAAATTGCGGAATATAGCCCTTAGTTGGCGAATAAGATTTGAAAAATCCGTTGCGGAATTCAGTTAGCGAATGAAGCTTATTATCAATTCGCAATTTTTAATTCCGCAATTTGCATCTAGAGGACTAATCTCAAACAAAAATTGTCAGGAATTTTACAGTGAGAATGCCATTAAAATTTATAGTCCACAAATTTTTACATCGTAAGGCCATCCTCTTGGTTTACCTAATAGGCAGCAACAACCTACATCATCGAAAAATCGGTTATTTTTTGTCAATTCATAGTAATTTTTTAATTAAAGTTTTTTGTAAATTAAGTAAATGAATGTAACAAAAACTGAAGAAGGCTTAACTGCATAATAAGTTTGATAAATCAACAATTTTTTCATTCCTTCTTCTTTTATCAAATTTTCTTTAAAGCTTAGTTATAATAAATATAATTTATGAAACGTGTCGCCACCAAATTTCAGATAAAATCTGTTTGTAAAAATGTAAAATGATGAATAAAATAATATAACATTGGTACCTAACATCGAAAGTCTAAACAAGTATAATATTATTTATATACTTTATACTATATATATTATATTATATACATATATAATATATATATTACCTACTATATATATATATTCCATATACCTATATATACATATATATTATATATATATATATATATATTATATATATAATATATAAATATATATATATATATATTTATATATATATATATATATATATATAATTATATTATATTATATATATATATATATATAATATATATATATATATATACCTATATCTATATATATTAATATTTTATAGTTACATTGTTTCAAATTATTTTTGAATTTATTTCCCCCACGAGGAAGATCCTACTAGGGAACGTAATTTTATTTACCGGTTATCCGGCCCCGATACCTTGATAGTTCAAACAAAACCTGAGTCCGGATAGGCCGGATTACCGATAGTTTGCCGGATATTCCGGCCCATCCCTAATAATATATATATATATATGTATATACTATAATTTAATATCTATATAGTATATATATATATAAGTATATATACTAATATTCTATATATTATATTATATATATATATATATATATTATATAATAATATATACACTATTATATATATAATATATATATATATAATATATATATAGGATTATATATATATATATATTTATATATATATTATATATACTTATATATATATATATCAGCTTATCATATATATATATATATAATATATATATTATATATATATATATATATATAACTATATATATTATATATATTAATAATAATAGTATATATATAATATATACTATATATATATTATTAAGACGGGGTAAAAAAGAACAAAAATCTTTAACTTTTGTTTTTCTCCTCATACACTTGACATATAGAAATGCTATGGATATACATGTTAAAACCTTTTCGCTATTAGCGAACGTTGATTAGTTTTATTAACAATTCTTTTTTTTCTAGTTCTACAAGATTCAACAACAAGATTTTTTTTTACCCTGTCGTTTCGAGTTGTAAAATGGGGTAAAAAAAACAAAAATCTTTAGGGGTAAAAAAATATTACTTTCTAAGCTACTTTCAGCTACTTTCAATGCTTCTAGCCATTTTACTGAGTGCTCATGTACTTTCTGAGTGTTTTTCACCCATCACCTTCCTCGTTTGTTCTAGTATCTTCTATGAATACTCTTACAATGAGCCTGTTTCTCCTACGTCTCCCCTTTGTTCTACTCCTCGTCTATATCAATTCCGATTCTCCTACTTTTCCAAGCTACTTTCCCAACTTTTTATGTACTTTCATGAGCATTCTATGCTCTGATGTCATCACTCAGCTACTTTCCATATTTCCAGCTACTTTCCAAACTACTTTCAATGCTTCTAGCTGTTTTCCTGAGTGCCTATGTACTTTCCTAATCATTTTTCACCCCTACCTCCCTTTGTTCTAGCTATTCTATGTACTTTCATGTGTTTTTCTCCGTACCCCCTTTGTTCTAGCCACCTCATCATCATTCAGCTACTTTCCAAGCAACTTTCCAACTTTTATGTACTTTCATGAGCATTCTATGCTATGACGTCATCACTAGGCTACTTTCCAGAGCTACTTTCCATATTTTCAGTTACTTTCCAACTTTCCTGCTACTTTCCAAACTACTTTCAATGCTTCTAGCTGTTTTTCTGAGTGTTTATGTACTTTCCTGAGTGCTCTCATGTACTATTCCTGAGAGTTTTTCACCCCTACCCCCCTTTGTTCTAGGCTCTTCTATGTACTTTCAGACCCACCTCTCCCTTTTTGTCTAGCCTGGGGTAAAAAAAAATATTACTTTCAAAGCTACTTTCAGCTACTTTCCAGGCTACTTCCCAACTTTCATAAACTTTCCTGAGCCTTCTATGCTATAACGTCATCACTCAGCTACTTCCAGAGCTTTTTACAGAGCTTACTTTTCCATGAAAATAATAACACATCCATGGTTTAAAAAAAAATTTTTTTTACCCTACCGCATATATTTTCGAAAAAGTTCATGGAATATTCTAAGCACATTCCTTTTTTTAGAGTGACATTTACCAATAAATTTTAAAAAAAAATATTATAGTTTCGCCCAATTGCTTCCTCAAATACCAATCCATTCTTACCCAAAAAAAATTTTTTTTTAATATGCAATACATTTTGGAAATGGTAAGCAAAAGTTGTAAAAACTGTAAAAAAGTTTTGCAGCCATTTTTTAACTGGGGTTCGACATTTGTTATCGCTGATTACTGTCAATTTAGAGCAGCCCATTTTTCTTTTGGAATTTTATCATAGATAATAAAGAAGGGCTACAGGCCCAAATAAAATTCAAAAAAACTATTTTCAGATTTTACGAAGGGGTTTTGTTTTTTTTTACCCCACCAACTCAGAAACTCTTTTTTACCCCTGTCTGACTAATATATATATTATATATATATAATATATATATATATTATTATAATATATTATATATATATTATATATATTATTATTATATATATATACCTAATATATATATATACTATATATATATTATATATATAGTATATATAATATATATATATATATATCAAAATCAATTTAAATCTTAAAATGTATGGTATCGGTTAAAGGTATTGACAAAAATTTACTGATACCAATACTACTACTCTCAAAATTTCCGATACCTCAAAAAATGACCGATACCACCGATATCAATACAATGGTATCAGTGCATCACTAATACATAGGGATGTGCCAAAGTATTAGTATTGGCCATTTTTCCGGGTATTGGTATTGGCTCCAAGGGTAATTGGCATTTAGCAAAGGTATTGGTATTAGTCAAAATGTGTCAATACTGTTCAGTCCTTATAATGTGTATAAAAAAGGGCAAAGTAACAATATGTTAATGCTCTTGAAACTTCTCTTCGAGAATATTTCCTTTGAGGCCTTTCTTTAGATGGAGAATATAAATAATAGGTGGGTCTTTGTTCATACATAAAAAAAATTTACATTTAACAAATTAATAGGAAGTATTGTCATTGGTACTTGCTGAAATTCCAGTATTGGTATTGGCAGTAGCATCAATGAGAGTATTGGTACTGGCCAACGATTCAGTTCTGGCACATCACTACTATTACATACTTTAAATTATTATTAACTTTACTAACTTGTACCTATTATTTTACCAACTACAATTTACTAAATATCACTAAAGCCTAAAAAGAAATAAACTAATAATATTAAATCTTAAAGAGTTAAAAAATTAAACTAAGCTTGAATCCTAAGCTTTATAGCCTAGTTCCCTAGGCTCAGGCTTATATAAAAATTAAATAAAGTAGGCCCAACTTTAGTTTATAATACTATTTAAAAACTTAATTTAATTTTAAATTATCACAAAATTAATATAACAACTGTTAATGACTGTAGTTAAATACAGAAAAACTATTTAAATATTCAAATAAACCTGCAAACACACAGTATACAGCAAATCTAGCCTGCTAAGGACATAAAAATTATAAAGTAGGCCTAACTTTAGCCTATGGCTCTGGGAAGCTTAATTTTAATTTAAATCATCACAAAATTAAAATAGTAATCATTAAAGACTGTAGTTAAATACAGAAAATCTATTAATAATCCAAATAAACCTGCAACCACACAATAGAGAGTAAATCTCCTAACTAAGCTGGCCTAGGGTTAGGCTATCAAACACTGGCCTAGTTCAATACTTGTGCTAAATTAACTAAAAGAACTGATTTACTTAAAAATAATACACAAACTACTAACACCACTATTTATAATACAAAAAAAAACTAACAATTAACACAAAAATAAACAATAAAAAAAAAAAGTAAAATGGAAGAGCACAGTTAGAACACAACCTCCTCTGACCAAGGCACAACTCCCAAAATCCACCATCATAACACAAGCATTACATCTGCCCAAAACTATACTATGACTCACCAATGTGGCAACCGTTTTTGACCAAGAGTAACATAAGAAAACAACAAACAACCCAAAACAAAACACTCAGAATTATAACAGGATCCACATCTACAACAGCTCAATACCTCCATGAAGAAACCAAAATAACACCCATAGACAAACACTTAGAAATGATAGACAATCAGTTCTATGATGAAACACAAACACCACAACACCCATGATACAATGCACTTTCCAACCCCAATAATCACAGGTTAAAACAACCTCCATTCTCTCTGGCATTATACAAACAAATTCTGAATAACATCCAACTTCTACAAAACAACATCTCATACACTAAACTCATACACCTAACCAAAAATTATTTAAGAAACTGACAACCAAACAATATACTAAATATTCATCCACCAGAATTCAACCCTCTTCTAATAACCATTCAGTCATCCTTGGCCAAACTTGGATGCAGCCACCACCCAAATTTAAAACATTATAAATATGTTTATCCTTCAACAAACCACTTCAAGCATCTGCACAAAATGCAACCGGACCCGGGAAAATGTGTCACATTTCCTACTATACTGTCCTTCCAACTTACATCCCAGAGAAATCTATGAAATTTCAGACCCACGTGATCTGTGGAGGAGGCCGGCAGCAGCGGCGGGGTATTAGGGAGATTGGCTGCTCTAATAGCTAGGGTGGTCAGGGGTAAAAAGGAAGCATATATATTATATATATATTATATATTATAAATATTATTATATATATATATATTATATAATATATACTATATATATATAATATATATATTATATATAATAAATATATATATATATATATTATATATATATAATATATAATATATTATATGATATAGTAATATATATATATATATATATTATATATTATATATATATATATATTATATAATTATATATATATATATAATATATGATATATATATAATATAATTAGTGATGGGACGATTAATCGTCATCTTCGTCGGCAAAAATCGGCATATATTTTTTTAAATCGTAAATGCCGTCATCGGCAAAATTTCGCCGATTATTTTGCCGATAAATTGAACAAATATTAAGAATTTTAATAATATTAAACTCATAGAAATAATATAATAATATATAATAATAATAATAATAATAATAATAAATAAATTATAATAAAATAATAATGAAATTTATATATATATTAATTATATATATAATATATAATATATATATATATATATATATAATAATATATATATTTATATATATATATATTATAATATATAATTATATATATATATATTATATAATATATTATAATATATATATAATATATATATATATATATAATTATATATAGTATATATATATATATATATATATTATATAATAATATATATATTATAATATATATATATATTATTAGTACTTGTTTATGCAATTTATGAACATTCCACGTGCCTAATGGGTTCGCCTTTCTGTTATGCGTTCATATTCGCACTCATCCTCCAGAACAAATATCATAATACAAACATACTTTTATCCACACCCCTCTTTCTAGACAACATCTTACATGAGCATCTATCCTATATCCATACGTGTAGGAGAAAAATTGCCCACATCGTATGTCCTGCGTTCCGTACAAGGCCGATAAAAGAGACGATGGGTAGTTAGGTTCTGGCTGCTACTACCACTTAATCTTTTGCCAGGAATGCTATTGCATGCCTCGGAGAAGGTCTTGATCGCAGTAAGCTCCCTTCTATCCTTCGGGCGAAAATGTATATGAATCGTATTTGTATATGAAATGTCAGAGGAATAAAGTTGAGGAGAGATGATGATGTATTTAGAAAGGGCAAAATTGATTTGCTTCGCTAATGAATTGATAACTAAAGATGAAAAGGGAAACGGTGAAAATTGAGTGGTGTGGGGTGAAATGTGTTTGTGGTTGCGTGGAAAGGAATGAAGAGGGTGATAGAAAGGATTTACATTCTGATGAGTGAGCTTGGTAGAGAGCTATAGGTAGATTTTGTGTGTGGTGAGTATCTAGAAAGTCCTAAAGGTTAAATTTACTTTGAAAGGTAAAATTTGTGTGGTGTACGGACATATGAATCCATCTGAGGTAGATGTTGAAAAGAGGTACGGGATTTTCTGGATATTGAATGATGTTTTGGGGATGGGGGGAAATAGGAGACTCAGTTCATTTGCCACATAATCTGCCATTTCAAGGATTTTTTTTTACGTTGTCACCACCAACTCACGGGTAAGCCCTATTCAAGGAGGGGGTGTAGAGCTCTCAAAAGTTCACCCTCTAGCGCAAATTACGAATATGAGCACAGACGCAGGCTTTTAATGTGAGGAGATTAAATTCAGTAGGAAATAGAAGATGGAAGAGAATTCCCAAAAACAGAGGTGGTGGGAAGAGAGGAAGCGCACCAAAGCAAAATAGCCTGGAGTTACCAAAAATGTGAAACAATATCGTGGCGCAGATACAGCACCTTATTGTGCTACGAAGACGCGTATAAGTGGTGGTAATGCGAGTGGATAAGGTTCCTCGAGCACTTGCCGCTTGCGGACCTATAGGATAGAGATAAGCACCAACATCGCCTCGCAAAGATGGCAGGGTCAAGTGAACTGGAAAGTGTGGAACAGTTTATAAGCCTTTTTGCCTTTTACTCGACCCCTTCAAAAGCCGGGTGAAACAGAGCCCCCCCCCCCCAGATAGAAGAGGCAGTACTCCTACATGGGCGCATGAAGACCTTTTGCGCAGTCGAGTTTTTGTGCAATAACAAAAATGTGTTAGATTCTAACAGAATTAAACTTCCATTCTTTCAGGCCGCACTGGCAATCATTGCGCAGTGAATTTCCAAGAAATTTACATTTGTTTATGTTTTAAGGCCAAGGATGTTTAAATATTCAATAGGAGAGACGACAGAACCGTCGAAAGAGACAGGAAAAGTTAGAAAGGTATTTTGGAGAAGGATAATTTGTAAAAAGTTGGGTTTTTAAAGAATTTGAATTTCACAAAGTATTCTATCCCATCAGCGAGATAAATCGGAAGATTTAAGACGAAGAAAGGCATTTCCAGAAGTAAAAGTGGAGTAGAATTGATATGAGTTAAAGAATGAAGGTCGAGTCATCGGACATACGGTGATGAGAGTTTTAGAGGTGTCAGGTTGAGAAGATTTCATCTAATGATAAGTGGGAATAAGTAGGAGATAAAGACAGAACCCTGAGGAACACCACTATTGACAGAAAGAAAGAGTCGCCCCATCAACAACAGACCGATATTGAGCGATTTGGAAAAAAAATATATATATAGTAAGCAAAAGGAGAGGAAGAAAAATAAATGAGGGGAGCTGGAGAGCAGTGAACGCGTTTCTTACTCGGTTAAAATCTCGACCATCGTCAACGCCACCACACAAGTCCTCCCGTAGTTCCTAAGAGCGAAAATACCATAAATCGTTAGATAGGAATATATATCCCAGTAGACTTCGTGCAATGAAGCAGCCGTACTGGCGATCGGAGTGAAGTTCCAGATGATCTAAGAAATGAGAGTTGAGAAGGTTCAAAGATCTTAGATAGGAAAAGATAGTGAGAGCTACAGGGCGATAGTTAGAAGGATCAGATCGGCTTCCTTTTTTCGGAAATAGGTTCGGACATGTGAGAGCTTTCCAACACTGAGGGCAGGGACAAGTGCTAAGTATTGAGACAGTAGGCAATAGTTGAGCGAGGGGCCCGAATGAGATTAGCTTTTCAAGTTTGAGATTAGCAACCACAATGATCAGAATCGAGTAAGAGAGAAAAAGGCAGTATTGTACAGAAGTTGCTAGAAGATGAATAGATTTGTAAGTAGGAGAACCAAGGAAGGTTAGCGCACTTTCCTTTGATGAAGAATGCCAGCTTCGCTCGTCGAGAGTATGCCCCTGCAAGACGATTTCTAGCGTGAATGAAAATTAGCGACGAGTGATAGCAGACAGAAATTTTTCTCAGCACCCGTAGGCACTGTCCCTCTAGCCTGAATGGCCAAAGAATAATCACGATCGAACCATGAATTCTCTTGGAGGAATGATTAGTTTTGGACGGAATTAAAAAGAAAGATTGATTTAGCTGAAAAAGAATATGAGTTTGGTAATCCATCAACGATTACAGCTCCTCCTTATCTTTTAAATCTTTATACATCCATCATTTATCCTTATTGAGGTCCCATTTGCTATCATCTCGTATCTTGGAAACCTTACCTTTAAGTCCCTGATCTAAATATTTTACACATGTATGAGGAACGCCACTTGACCTAAGAAATGTACGGACCACAAACATGTCTCCTCATCTTCATATACATAAATACTTTCATTTTCAATTAACTAACTTATTACTTATTATTTATATTATTATTATATTATTATTATATTATTATTATTATTATTAATATTATTTAGAGGACTTAAAGGAATTAAAAGTTTTTGATCGACTAAAAATTAAATTTCGGGCAGGTTGAACTCCTGACCCTGCCATGTCTACAGCCTTTATATATATATATAAGTATATATATATTATAATATATATAATAATATATATATATATATATATTATATATTAATATATATATATTATATAGAAAAATAACATATACTTGATATTTTTATAAAAAATGAAACCGTTAATCTTGCGAAACACATTTCAGTAAATGAATATTCCTTGCATAAATATACGATAATATGTGTCTCAATAAACATTTAACCGAAAACGCCTCGTTTCCAAAGATACAAGGTGAATGAAACTTAGTGGGACTAATCTGATATATCCATTGTCGGCTACCATGCCAAATATTTACCTTTTGATAATAATCACAAATACACCGTAGAAAAGGTTACGAACCTGTTATTTACCTAATTACGTATCTCGCCTTCTATTTATACATATACTAGTCCCTGTGTCCCATCAAGTTCTGTGTTCAAGTGTTGCTTATATTTTCAAAATGAATTACACAAATAGTGAATTGTGCGATATGCATTTTGTTACTGTCGTCACGAAAGGTAATTCATGTAACAGCCATGTCCTCTATGAAGAATGTATCCTAATCGTGTATCCCCGCGCATCATACAATTGTTTGCAGCCTCCCATCAAGCCGTTTTAGAGAAGCAGGAAGTTAATAAAACTTACTAATATGGAGAACGCGGAGAACCTCGCAACAGTATCGTAACTCCAGATGGCCGAGAGAACAGGTTCTCCAGAACATAAGAATAGCTTCGAAAAGTACTCGAAAGATTGCTGCAACACTACATGTAAGTTATTTAAAATTTTCAGGGTATTGAAAAAATCAACTTCTGTACCCTTATCAAATCCAACGAGTGCAGGAACATGGTAGCCTCCCGATCGATTTACTCGTGCAAAAAGTGAGCAAGGCGCCGAACTGCTTCGCGGTTGCGAAACAATTCTCACCACGGCTCGTAACCGGGTGGAATTGATCCAACTTCGCTCTCGGTATCTCAGAGAAACGCCATATCGAACTTCACAACAATCACATATTGGGCTGAATGAAGAACCCACATTGCAATAGTTGAATAGCCGCCATCAACATCCAGTTTTTTATTGAATGATGGTCGCAATGGTTTGCGAACCATCTTGATAAGGTGCCATTTCTTTCACAGCGAGGCTTACTTGGAGACGTTTATCGCCATATTTCTTGAACATGAACTTTGCCTAACTACTGGAAAGAACCGATTACATTAAGATCGAAAATGTAGTTCATGCACGACGTGCGCTCCAGCTCCATTTCAAAATTGTTCTCGTAACAATTTGAACACTGTATATCCACGCGTTGGCATAGGTCGAGGAGAGAAATGCAGCGGCACGATCGGCGGCCTTGACGCTAAATGCATTGTGGATTTCTTTCTTGTCGGGGTCACCTGGGAAACATTTGGTTTATACAGCAAAGATTGAAAAGTCCGAAGAATTAAGGGCTCGCATAATCCCATCTTGTGACACAATTCGGCACACACACGGTAATATTTTGAACGTTGTCTGCCAATCAATGCGTTGCAGAATAGAGGCTTTGTATTGCCGCTGGGGGTGCTCATTTTTCAACATTTGTTATAACCTTTGAGTGCACCATTGCTTTGGTACTTATTTCTGCTTGTATACTTTTCTTCTGTGTAAGTAATGTGTGTATTCTATAATTGAATAAATCTGAATGAATTTGTTAATACCCTTTCCAAATTTAGTTTACTGTTTATTGTTAATTTATGTTTAAAATAGGTTTCATCACCGGTTGTAGTCTTGGAAAAACGAGGCGTTCTTCGGGAAATGTTTAATTGACACCTATTATCTTATATTAAGCAAGGAAAGTATCATATCTGAATTTTTTTCCATTACTAATGATAACCTGTATATATTATATATATATATATATATATATATAATATATATATATATATATATTATATATATAAATATTTATATATTATATTATATATAATAATATCTATATAGTATATATAGAGAGAGAGGAAGAGAGGAGAGAAGAGGAGAGGAGAGAGAGAAGAGAGAAAGAGAGATAAGGAGAGAGTGAGAGAGAGAGGAGAGAGAGAGAGGAGAGAGGAGAGATGAGAGAAGAGAGACG
>JABUQX010125339.1:0-47309 GCA_015478945.1 Trachelipus rathkii
ATAAACTTCATATATATATATAATATATATATATATATATATATATATATATATATATATATATATATATATATATATATATATATATATATATATATATATGATGATGATATCTGTTATATATTGCATAATCTCAATTTTATTATTTAGATCTTAAACAAAGAACATATAATTGGAAGGTAAAAAAATTCTTTGCCTTCTCCGGATTAGACACTGCGTATTACGACTGAGGGACAATATACTCGATGTTTTACCTGACTATCCCCAGCCAAAAAAGTTGGGTTCAAGAACAGTTTTAAAGCAGCTCCCGTCAAGGCGACATCACCAGGTGTCCAGCCTGTCTATCCCTCGTTCTTATTTATTTTTGGGTGTTAATTATTGCGCCATAATCGAAATTAAAAAGATCTTAAACAAAGAACATAAGTGGGAAGGTAAAGAATTACTGCCTTCTCCGGGATTGAACTACGCGTGTTGCGAAATGAGGACAATATGCTCGATGCTTTACGACTGAGCTATCCCCCAACCCAAAAATTGGGTTCAAGAACAGTTTTAAAGCAATCGAGCTCCCTTCAAGGCGACATCACCAGGTGTCCAGCCTGTCCTATCCCTCGTTCTTAATAATTTGTAGGTGTTAAATATTGCATAATCGCAATTTTTATTATTTAGATCTTAAACAAAGAACATAAAGTGGGAAGGTAAAGAATTATTGTCTTCTTCGTGATTGAACCACAGTGTGTTGCGACTGAGGACAATATACTCGATGCTTTACCACTGAGGTATCCCCAACACAAAAAAAGTTGGGTTCAGAACGGTTTTAAAGCATCAGTATATTGTCATCAATCTAACACGCGGTAATCGAAGAAAACGTATTACCTTCCCTTTATATGTTCCAGATCGAAAACAAAGTAGTTATAATATAAAACCTGGGTATTAAGGCTGGTGGCGGACACCTGTGATGTGCCAAGAGACTCGACCTTTAAACTGTTCTTAAACTAACTTTTTGGGTTGGGAGTCTTTCAGTGGTAAGCATCAGTATAGCCTCAGTCTAACACTGATGGTTATCCGGAGAAGGCTGTGAATCTTGCCTTCCCACTTATATTCTTGTTTAAAACCTGCTCTTTTTTTATATATATATATATATATATATATATATATATATATATATATATATATATATATATATATATATATATATATATATATATATATATATATATATATTATATATATATATATATATATATAAATATATTGAGGGGTTACTCGTACGTAATATCATGATTACAAATAAAATTGTTAGCGTATGAAGATCATGAAAATTTTGTTTTAGGTATTTTCTAATAATAATAATAATAATAATAATAATAATAATAATAATAATAATAATAATAATAATAATAATAATAATAATAATAATAATAATAATAATAATAATAATAATAATAAAAAACACATACAAGATAATTATTTTTCGAATGACTACTACTACTACTACTACTACTACTACTACTACTACTACTACTACTACTACTACTACTACTACTACTATAATAATAATAATAATAATAATAATAATAATAATAATAATAATAATAATAATAATAAAATAATAATAATAATTTTTTTCAGGAAAAAAGTTCTGGTTGGATATACATCGTGATGCTTTTGATTATATGCGTTGGAATTCTGGATCTGGTGAATACATCACTAAAAATTTTGGCTTTTGGCAAACTGGAGAACCAAAACCTTCTGGAAACGGAGACGATTGCGGCTACGTCGACGAAGTTGGTAAACTAGTTCTTACGTCATGCAATGATACAATCAACTTCATTTGTAAATTTTATTGAATCTTATAAAGATATTAAAAATGAAAGAATTTTTTTTTATTTAAAAGGTATATTATTAAAATTTCGAAGGAAGTTTAACCATATATATATATATATATATATATATATATATATATATATATATATGCTGTATACAAATAAAAAAATATATATATATATATATATATATATATATATATATATATATATATATATATATATATATATATATATATATATATATATAAGTGAGTTAGCTTTCACTTTATTTTTTTTGGTGAATTATCGTGTTACCAGTATAGAAGGTTGTGGAGCCGGAGCCGGAGCCGGAGCCGGAGCCGGAGCCGGAGCCGGAGCCGAATTTTATTTTTTGGGTATATCCGAAACCGGATAAAAAAAAATTACATATTTTTTTACTCTTTAAAAAAAAAAAGTTCGGAAACGGATTTTGAGCCTGAACATTTAAAATTTGAAATTATACAACCGGAACTGGAGTCTGATCCGGCAAAATAAAATTACTTTGCTTCGCAATCCTGCCGGTGTATGTAAACTCTCTCTCTCTCTCTCTCTCTCTCTCTCTCTCTCTCTCTCTCTCTCTCTCTCTCTCTCTCTCTCTCTCTCTCTCTCTCTCTCTCTCTCTCTCTCTCTCTCCGTTGTTTTCTTCTATTCCTACAAAAATTTAAGTTATATATATATATATATATATATATATATATATATATATATATATATATATATATATATATATATATATATAGTACTCTCTCTCTATATATATATTATATATATATATATATATATATTATTTAAGAAATAAACCTGTTATTGAAGCCCGTGTTTTTGGTTTGAAATATTTTTCCTACAGTTATTTCTATTCATAATTTGAAAGAATATTTTCCATTTTATTTTCAAAACACATTTTTTTATTTCGTATACCTCTTTTTGTTTTAGAGTTCTTTTACAAAGACATGAAATGAAAACCAAATATAGATATACAAAAAACTTCTTATATATATATATATATATATATATATATATATATATATATGTATTGCTGTGGTACCCTACCAAAAAAAAAATATATATATATATATATATATATATATATATATATATATATATATATATATATATATATATATATACATATATATATATATATATATATATATATAACCTTTATATATATATATATAATATATATATATATATATATGGGTGCATTGCGCCGTCCAAAAAGGAAATTACCCCAATTGGGCATATTGTGAGTGTGAAAGACCAGAGGCTCTCCGGTGTTCAAACCTTTGTCTAATAGGCACTCCGTTATTCAAACACCAACCATTATTCAAACACCATACATGCTATTACACAGTCCCATACCATTTTTTTTTTAAAAATGGTTAAGTTAACCGTAGTATAGGAGGAACCTAAAGGAGCAGCTTTAAAGATGGATCCTCATCCACTCCTTCTCCCCTCATCATTCGGAGTTGGAGGACTCTGATGATCGGGTTGGTGCCCGCCAAGAATCTCCCAACCTATCCTGGTAAACGGTTTTCTTCGTTCATTAATTTTTTTGCAACATTAGCAAGTTTCTTTCTAATTTTTATTCTTCGTTGAACATCACCTGTCCACTTCTATACCTAATCTCTTGTTCTTAACCGAACTAAGGTGTTTGGAAATCCGATAGCAAGCCCTATCCTGTTTCATCCTACTATCTCTATCCTGAATTTTGATCCAAAGGCTGGATGGTATTGCGCTTATGTTCGCAACTTTGCTGTCTATTATCGTATTTCTAATTTAGAATCTATCGATTTTTCCACTTGTGGCTTTGGCTCTCTTGGCAATCACAATTAAGTTCATTTTTTCTGCCTATTTTTTTTTACCAAATTCTTTGGGCTATCCTAAATACTTCAACTATTTAAACCACAAAATAGTTAAAACTTTAAACTACAAACTACAATTTAAACTACAAAAACTACATTCTCCTTTCTCAGAAATCATCGTTTTGGGTGATTTCAATGTTCATTCAATATTCGCGTTTTTACTTCATTTACAAAGCAATAAAGTTTCTAACACAAACAGTAGTCAGCCACATGTTCATGTCCAATCGTATCGAATATTACATCCATTGTACGAATGTTCTAATGGAACCTTTGTCTTTTTCCCCACAGTCTCCACAATTTTTAGGTAAATATAAATGCGACTCCATAAAAAACATTTTTACGGATATTTATGTTCCCAGATCTTTAAAAATATTCATCAATTTTTTAAGAACGCAATCTTATAATGTATTTCATTGGTTTCCAAAATGGTTATTCACAACTGTTTAAAGGCTTGCAATACTTTTTTTTCTCTATAACTCATCACAATTTTCAAACTGAACATCATAATTAGAGTTCTATCTGATTTTAGGGCCATCTAAAATACCTACATTAACTTTAGTATCATTCATCATTCATTCATACATTTTTGTTCAGAATGAGAAATTACAATTTAAATATTTAATAACATAGATACACATACAGTTTTATATTATATAGTTCAAAATTTATACAATTTCGATATACCAATAAATTATATTAAAAAGGATGTAATTTCCTTAGTCTCTGAAATGAGGATACTAATTGCAACACTGTGTTGTGTCATTTGTGTCTCGAATATAATACCTTTCTTTCTTGCATTTCATAATTATTACTGACAAAAAATATATTTTAAACAACAACAATAGCAATGCCTCTATTTCTGATAGTAATGTTAATTGTATTAAAATGTACACCACATAATGATAAAAATAATAATCAGAATCAGAAACAATTTATTCAGAGAAAATGAACAATACACATGATTAAGTTGACAATGTTGTGACCTTTGAGACCCAATATAATACAGGTATGATCAAATTTAAGAAATTGGGTTTAAGGATTGAGCTTAATATAATCCCAAAACCAATTTTGATGCAATTAGAGCACATAACAATAATAATATTTATAAATATAATAGGGAAAAGTTTAACAATGATATAATAATAATAATAATAATAATAATAATAATAATAATAATAATAATAATAATAATAATAATAATAATAATAATAATAATAATAATAATAATAATAATAATAATAATAATGATAATAATAATAATAATAATAATAATAATAATAATAATATTACAATACTAAGTAGTAGTAATAATTTTAATAAAAATAATAATAATAATAATAATAATAATAATATAATAATAATAATAATAATAATGATAATAATAATAATAATAATAATAATAATAATAATAATAATAATAATAATAATCATTACAATAATAATAATAATAATAATAATAATAATAATAATAATAATAATAATAATAATAATAATAATAATAATAATAATAATAATAATAATAATAATAATAATAATAATAATAATAATAATAATAATAATAATAGCATTATCACAATAGTAATACAACAATAATAAAAATAATAATAATAATAATAATAATAATAATAATAATAATAATAATAATAATAATAATAATAATAATAATAATAATAATAAATATTATCAAAATAATAGCTATAATTATGTCATAACACACAATAATTATGTCATAACACACAATAATTGTTACATAAAGGTGATGGTAACTACAACATTCACAACATTTGTAATAATAATAATAATAATAATAATAATAATAATAATAATAATAATAATAATAATAATAATAATAATAATAATAATAATAATAATAATAATAATAATTATAATAATAATAATAATAATAATAATAATGATAATGATAATGATAATGATAATGATAATGATAATGATAATAATAATAATAATAATAATAATAATAATAATAATAATAATAATAATAATAATAATAATAATAATAATAATAATAATAATAATCTTAATAATAATAATAATAATAATAATAATAATAATAATAATAATAATAATAATAATAATAATAATAATAATAATAATAATAATAATAATAATAATAATAATAATTAATAATGATAACAACAGCATTAATCATGATGTGATGTGCGGAAATTTCTGTTTTATGAAACCAATTCTGGGCTTTCTTTACTTAAAGCCTTGACCAAATTTTTCCTCATCCAAAGCTTTAAATGATGTCGTGGAAATAACATTGGATGGGGTTGACTAGATGTTTAGCAACAATATAATATTCGCGAGTTTCGAAATGGCCATTTACATGCTCATAGTGTTTTCATCTTTCGACTATTGCTTGAACAAAGGAAATTCTGGTGTTTGGTGTAACCGCCTTGCTTTGCACACCTATCAGCAAAGATACAACCTGAAAACAAATATTGAAATAATATATATACAGTATATATATATATATATATATATATATATATATATATATATATATATATATATATATATATATATATATATATATATATATATATATATATATATATATATATATATATACTCATATACTACTATATATATATATATATATATATATATATACATATATATATATATATAGAAATAAATAAAAATATAAAAATAAATATATATATATATATATATATATATATATATATATATATATATATATATATATATAACGGTGTCAGACGGGTTTTCATCAATGTCTGTTTTGTTCACGCTGTACCCTCGGTACGGGTATGGTGAGTTGCGTCTTACTTATGGACTGCATCGTATCTCTGGACTACGGCGCGGACTCGGACTACGACTGCCTTGGGTATAGCGATCACGATTACTCTTCCAGCCAACCGTTTTTCCAGGTCCCGGGGATTCACCTCTTCTTTTCTCGACTGCGCTTCTCTCTGTCAGCCATCTGGGAGGTCGCTCCTGACTAGGACTTATGCTCCAACGTCGGTCTCGGCCTTTGCCTGTACTTACGCTACGTCTCCCATTGCGCGAATTCTGAAAACGATAAGGACTTGAATTCCGGTAATTGCTCGGAAAAGCCTTATATCTGTTCTCGTACTTAGCATTTGGTAAGCTCTGTAGTCGTTTCTTGACCTGTACGGACTGGTTTGCCTAAAGTCGCTACGTTTCTCGTGGTTAGGACTTAATTGTCGATACTTAGTCTTCGGTCTTTCATCCTTAGCACGATTTTTTTGCTTTGTTATAACTCTCATGCCGTTTGAATCCTTCTTTGTTCCGTGACCTAAAATTTCCCTTCTCCATTTTTTCTCCAAATGCTCCTACTTTCTCTTCCGTTCTCATTTTGAAATCCACCTTTTCACTCAACGTTTCTACCAGTTCGGGCGTCATTTTGTCTTTTGCAAAAACTTTACTAATTTCCTTACTGTTCTTTGTATCGCCAAATTTGGCGAATAGATTTGACCACAATATAACTCTCCTCACCTCAGGTGGGATGTGTACATCGAACCTGACTTTCACTTCCTCTGCATATATATATATACATTATATATATATCTATAATTGATATAATATATTATATATTATATATAATATATATATAGTATATATTTATATATTGGCTTATATTATTTCATTAACAGAGAAGAGCCACAATAGATATCTCAAAAACTACAGATAGCTACAGGTAAAAGATACATTGCTGATGCTGTCCAATTTAGTGCGGATAAATGGTAAAAAAAAAAAACTCAACTCAACTGCATTCCATCTTTTCAGTCATTTATATCATTTTTCATTTTTTTTATGGCTTCCTCTAGTTCTTTCTCTAGTATTCCGGTATAATTTGGTTTAAAAACTACCAACTGTTTGGTAAAAACTACAACTCATATTCTCAAAACTAATAGATATGTAGGAAAAGGATACATGTTGGAATCTGGTAACCTTTTAGTGCGAAAAAAAACATATCTCAAAACTACAATGGCTACAGCAAAGGAATAATTTTTGGAATCCTTGTAAATATGTTAGTTTAGGAGAACGTAAAAAAAAATGGCATAGTAAAATAAATAAAATAAATAATTGGCATTTTTTTTTTTAAGGGCAGGGGATAATATATATAATATATATATATATATATATATATTATATATATATATATATATTATATATATATAGTATTATATGTTATATATAATATTTATATTATATTAATTTATATATAAATATATAAATATATTTAAATATAAAATAATATGAACTAATATATATAATTATAATATTATAATTAATATAATTATTAATATATATATTATATAATAATATAATATATATTAATACTAGTGGTAATGAGGTTAATACTTATATATACTATATATTATATATAATATATATATATATTAAATATATTATATAAATATTAATATTATATATATAGATATATTCATATAATATTAATTTAGTATATATATATAGATTATATTATTGTATAGAATGTAATTATACTGGCTAATGATAGGGGTCTCCGAGCGATCGTGAGGATAACAGGTGAGGGACGTTTTTCCCATACCTTACCTGTAGGGGAGGTGAGCAGAGGATTACCCCGCTGACACTACAAAATACAAAGAGGCGGTGAGCGTTACGTGAATACCTCTCGACGCCGGATGGGGTGAAATTAGTTTCTATCCACGTTAAGTTCCCGGAAGGCCGAGCAGAACCACGACTTAAAGCATTGTGCAAGGTAAATAGCTATGGCGTGTAATTTCTTAGTAAGTAAAAAAAATAAGCAGAATCTTCTTTAGTACGAAATAGGTATCTGATATTTCTAATATCTTGAAGGTTCAAGTACTCCTCGAACGAGCTAAAGAGGAGGTTTCTAAGATTAAACGCTTTAAAGGTTCCATTTTTTTTCCTCTATAGTTGAATCGGAATCTAATATAATTTCTTGTAATTTACTTCTAAGTACTCTACTCCAATTTTTCTTCATAAAAACATATTTCTTTCCGATAGGCTTTGCAGGAATGTGGAGAAAAACTACAGCATTTGCCAAAAACAGTATTATATTCTTTGTTTGCCTGTAAAGCTAATACTTAAGTAATATTTTCTTATGAGTTGATCAGTGATTATATATATTTAGTATGCTTCTCATAACAAAATTTTCACCGGACACTTTTATAATCCGGACAACAACATTCCACGCAATTCGTACCTCTCCTTTCCCTCGGAGTACTTAAGGAAGTTATTCTTCGGTTTATGAGCACATTTATAATTAGCAAGAAATAGTCGCTGAATTATTTATTAGTTAGATAACTATTAAAACACAGAGTAATATTTTGTTTCTCGCTTGAGTCGTGATCATGATATTAATTAAAATTCTTTCTCCATCTTAAATAATAAAATATAAATAGGAACCTTATGAATGTAATGTTATATGCAGTCGACTGAAATAGACTTACGGAGATAATTATTTAATTTATATTATAATACTATATATAATAATATACGACGGTTCAAGTAAATAAAGATAATTAAATGTAATTGTTAGTCATTTCTATATTCTCCAAGATGTTTTTGTACTAAAGTATTGAAATAAATCTAGTTTTAATGAATTACTTTCTGACAATGTCATAAACAAAAACATCCATATAGAAAGTGCCTATATGAGTAATGATAAGTGAGTAATTATTATAATTTATAGACTAGTAGGTTGAATCTGTGTATCTGCATATAAGGTAAACATAAATATCAGATACTTTCTCTCTTCTACTTATCGTAACAACAAAGCCAAGAGAGGAGGGAGGGGTGTGGGAGGAAAGCAGAAAGTAGTATTTGATTATATGTATACTATACTATAGGAGATATTTTTTGATAGTTACATCCATAATTGTAATTTGGTAAAGCTAGTTATCATGTTTAGTCAAATTATAAGAAATTTAACATAATATCCGAGTAATAAATTTTGAATTAAACATATGAGATTGTTAAATACTTAATGACCATTATTGTTAAGTATATAATATAAAGATTATATTTTTAAAACCATTGAGCAAATCAAAATTATAAAGTTACTACGTAAACTGATGTATAATGAGTCTTAGAATAAGAGTTTGATAGCCACTTGAAAAGACTGTAGGAGCAAGGAAATTATTATTATTTTTTAATCTTGATATTAAGACTTAAGTTCAAACTTAATTTTCTTTAGCATAATTTATATCATTTTACAATATTTTATATTATTTAATATATTTAACATTAATTGAAAAACTAAATATAATAAATAATAACAACATAAATCACTATACTCTAATTAACTCATATGTCGAAATAAAGTATACATAAGTAGTCTATTGAAATTCTTATTTAGTGTACAAGTAAAATCTCAAGACTTCCTCACAATATACAGTAATTAAAATTCTGCTTAATATAGATTAAATTTATAGTAATATCCTGTAAACGAAACTGTTCAAACTTTCAGCGGCTGGTTAATCAACCATATGAATATTACATTAAAGCTTCTTACACTTTTATTCTAATCTAACTATGTTATCATTATAACAAGGGAGTAAGATTCTTTACTAATATAAACAGTATTTTCAAAATTATAATAAGTAATAATCTAACGTTAAACTTATTTAATCACTTCAGTTACTCTAACAATGTAAATCATTTATCTTTTTAGTGCAACGTCAAAATAATGCGAAGAAGTTGTAGTTTGACTAGTGCCATGCCTATATTTATTAATATATTAATATGGTATAATATTTGTTTTTAGATCGTTGAATAATAGTAATAATAATATTAAAAAATTATTTAAAAAACCTAATATATCAAGATAAAGTAATATAAGTAATAGATGATATATGTTAGAATACAAGTTTTGAACCTATTAGCTTTGATAATGGAAATATGTGTATAATTTATAATTTATAAAAGAATAATTAAAAATTTATCAATTAAAATTTTTTTAATATAACTGTTATTTATATAATACTAATAATTATATTCATAGATGTAAGTTCATTTCAATAGTTTAATTATTCTATATATTAATATGTAAATACAACTATAAAGATTATATGTGTGTGTGGTGGTGAATTGTGGTGGGGTGTGTGTGTGGGCTTGCATAATATGGTGGAATTATTAGAGAACTTTCGTCGCCATTTAATAACTCATCATCGACCCTCCTTGTATCACCTATGTGGAGGAACAGGTGACTGCGTCGCATCGCTCAGCTCAGTAAACAGAGAAAAGTGGCAGAAATGTATTCAATTCGCTCTAAGTTCTTCGTATTAAAAAATAAAAATAAAATGATAACTGATAAGTTACTACATAAAATATATTAATTTTTATAACATATATAAAATAAAAATAAATAAATGACAGAAAGAGAAGGCATTGAGGCTAATTATTATTGATAATAAATGAGTTTTTATTATTTATTTCTTCCTTGGCATTTAAGTTGACTAACTCTTCAAAAGATCGAGCTGAAATCGCAGGCGCGTTTCTAATCACTTAGAAAGTATTATTTTGAAACTTCTACACGTGCACTGAGCTGAGGACTGAAGAGCATTTTACATGTTTTGAATTAATACAAATGTGTGACGGTCATTAGTGGATAGAAATAATGTAACTTTTCCATTAATTGTAATTGGAATACCTTTCTGGCTCTTGACGAGGTGGGTGCATGTCGGGTCATTTTAGGATGCATCAATTTTTTGCTGAGGACAGTTCGTTCTTGTGAAGTACTGGGTCGCCGATTTAATCTAATTTTACTGGAAGTTGGATCATAGGTTCTCTTTTCTGCGTCCGGTGCAAGGCATTGCATTTAGTTACAATTGAATTATTTTATATATAATTTTATATATATTTTTTTAATTTTATTATATATTATAATTATTATATTTCTTTATATATTATTATTAAATAATTATTATTTTATATTTTATTTATTTATATTTATTATATTATTTATATTATTATAATATAATATATTTTATTATTATTAATTAATATATATTATCTATTATATATATACTATATATAATTATAAATAATTATGGGATATAAATAGATATCAAATTTTTAATTATACACATCTATATTACTTCTATATTATTATTTTATATATTTTTATATTAATATTAATATAATTATTATTTTATATTATATATTATTTATATATTTTATATTTTATTTTTTTATTTATATTTATATTTTTATATATTAATAGTATATTATTATTAGGTGTTAAAATTTAGTTTGAATCTCTTTTTAACCAAGGAGCCTTTGCCCTTTTAGGTAGGTTTCCGTTTGTTTCTTCTCTTTTACACATAGAACTATTTCCAATGTTATAAGTATTCTGTTTTGTCCACCTCCTATCAAGATACCCCCGTCATAGAAAGTTAGGTTTGTATCTTCCTTACATAAGGTTTAGCTTTCCTTCAAGTAGTTATTGCTTGCCTTTTCTTCTTATTTCATTTTATTTGTAGTCTTCTTCTTCAAGGTAGGATTGGTTTGCCTGTCTAACAAATGAAGTTCCTTCTTCAAGATTGTTATCAGTTTTGTCTCTCCTTTTTACACATATGAGCCATCCTGCAGAGGAATGCTCCGGTTGTACCTCTCCTTACACATAGAACCCTGCTTCAAGTAGGTTTGGCTTATCTCTCCTTAAACAATATGCCTTCTTCAAATAGATTCGGTCTGCCACTTTCGAATTTTCCACCCTAGTTGTTTTACATGGGCCACACAGGGCGGACGAAACCCTTCAGAGCTATCGAATCTACAAGTAGTAGTGTGTGATTTTGTGTATCAAATACCCTCTCACCCACAATCAGTGCGCTCTCCCCTTTTCTCAGTAAGAGCGCATATAAACGAGAAAGAATTTTTAGTCTGGCTTCGTAAAGGCACAGAGGGGGCGCGCTCCGCTTTCACCACGCAGTCTCCCACCCATTCCCCCATCTGGCGGTATTCCCAGCCACTTAACACAAATTATGGAATTCTCTTCACTCGAATGCTATCTCGGAAATTTCCCGACTTCATCCCCCTTAATAGAACGCAAAGCTCTTTTGAGATGCGTTACGCTCGTGTCTCATTATTTTACACAGCTACGACACTGTAAACACATCTCTAGAATTAAAGGCATTAGCGCTTTCAGGTGAATAATCTAAAACAGCTAATAACTTTTTCCCTAATCGTCATTTCCTATAAAGCAACGGATAGTATTACACCAGACGACTAATCAACCACCTAGTGATTTTCCATTCAACACTGCAACTGACTCGATCTATTCCATCTTCCTATGTTTCTCTCATATATGCTCCAAAACTATTATTATAGTTATATACGCAATATTTTTTATTTTCATCTAAATACTAGAATATACTTCTTTCTTCTACACGCACATCACATAACGTGCCATCACATAAGGCTTTCTCCATCGCTCTCAGTGCAAAGCTCATCAATTTAATCCTGTCTCAAACATACACTAATCGCACAGCTCATCTACAATGTAAATATTCAACCTTATACGTAAACTACTACTTATGTACCTTTAGATAGCTTACATCCTCTGTGATTTCTAGAGTCTATTCAGTTTCACTACTATAATAGCCATAACATAGACATAAAACAATTATCACACAACAACATACACCTTACTCTATAGCCTAAACTACTCACTAGCGCACTCAAGACTCTCAACGTTCTCGTTTCTTTTACATCCTCAAATATTAGGATTAAATTGCTCATCATAGGCTATCCTCTTACCATACCTAATTCAACATCTTTCCAATACACTAGCATCATCCGATTTCCCATTTATCATCCAACAGTATATCCTAAATAATATATACTCAGCCAACTTGTTTCAATGATTTCCACATACATTCATATAAGTATTATATAAATACTTCAACACCGTGGATCTCTCTCTCAAACATTATCATATATATATATATAACTAATGTGAGTTATATCCACTATTTTACTTTCATAAACCTATCATTTTAATACACCTTGCAAATTCTTAGGATCCTCTAGCACCATCCAAAGGTAAATTAGGTTAGAAACTCGGGGTAAAAAACCTAAATGTGAGATGCATGCATTAAGAGAATGGTAAAAAATGAGGGAGAAAACGATAGTTTGTGGCCATATGTGTAATTGTGATGATGGTTTGGTAATATTGTGATTGAATAGTGAATATAGATGTTGTGATGAAGTCATGAGTTGTGATATAGACTTTGTTTCATAGTAGGTAGAAACAAGGATAATTAGTTACAGTGATTCGTTTTCAAACAGTATATAAAGTAAAAATGGAAAGAGGGCGGGATTCTTTCCAAAAGTTATTACCACACATTGGCGTGAGTTTGGTCGTCTAAGAAACCCTTGAAATACTTTTTTGCGTTGATAAGTCTTTGCATTAGGTGAGTGTGTTTTTGTACTTCTCGACTTTATCGTAAAGTCTGGAAAAGAAGTTTTGTTTCAGGGCGAGCATCAAATATCTTTCTCATCGGGAGTTATGTGATGTTTATTTGTGGTCCCAATAGTTATATATGGCACAAGCTTGCTTGCATATATTTGACTTTGATCTGTACAAATAAATAATCATAATTATTTATTTTAAATCTTTTTACACATTCTTCGCTATGATGGCACACAAGTGGTTGTGTACTTCGTTTTCTTCCTGCAGTTACTGCTAAATCACTATTTTTGAGATCAAAAATATTTTCAGGGAATTCATTACTTTCTTCTCCTGAATCCTTTTCGCTCCCTGACTTTTGCATATCATCATATTCACCTTGACTAAAAGGAGAAATTTCTTCACCTTTTTCTTTACGAATCCTTTTTAGAGCATGGGTAGTTGGATTAACTGAAGCAAGTGATGGCTGTTCAGCATCTGTTACAGTTGAATGGGAGGATTTTACAGAATACTCTGTATTTTGAAGCATTCTTTTTGGTGGTCTACCAACCCTTGATGAGCGTCTGCCTCGTTTTGAATCATCACTTGTGTTACCTTGATCAGGAATGTCTGAAGAATTAAATTGCAGAGACATCATTTCCAATACCTTCTTTCTTTCCCCTTTACCTTTTTCTCCAGATTTACCAACCATTTCAGACTCTTCAACACCCGTATCAAAAGAGCTTTCTGCTATTGAATTAAATTCCTCACTTTCCTCCAAAATATCTTTCTTTAAAGAGGTCTCTTCAAAATTTGACTCTGAAGACGTATCAAAACTAGAAGGTGTATCTCCATTAGAGTACCTTGTATTGTGAGGACTCTGATGATGAAAGTTAATGATCCTCTCTTGTTTTCGAGAAGCTGTGTACTGGTATAATCTGTCGTCACGATCTTAATAGGAAGGTCTGAAACAAATTATTCCAATTAAAAAAAAGCACAAAATAGTATAATAGTAGTAACGTTAAGAGTACCTTTCAAAATTAACATTAGCTAAATGATGAAAAGACTACATGAAAAAGTTTTTACAGCACGCACATAATAGTGCGATATTTCTTTTTAAATAAGGATTCTAAATAAAATATGAAAGTTTAATCGGTGCTGTAATAACTACTATCAGGGAACAGCCCCATAAATTAATAATTTTTGTACGTTTTTTTGTTGTTTTTGTTATCAAGGAAAGGTCTCTTAATTTTTTAATCTTTTATCTTATTTAAGTTTTGTAAAAAAAAAAAAAAAAATAATATACATAATAATTAAAAATATACTTTCCCAAGTAAATTTTGAACTTTAAAAGTTTATTTCTTTGCGCAAAATAAACAAAAAGTTATCAGAGGCAAATGATAATGATATATGAGGGAAAAAAATCTCTGATGTGTATATATATGAGTATATAGTATAGTATAATATATTATATATATATATATATATATATAGTATACTATACTACCATATATATATATTATATATATTATATATATATATATATATATATATATATATATATTTTATATTTAATGATTAACTTTACTTTCCTCTCTACGGCGAGGTCGCCTAGAATATCTGTAAAGAGGGTTAAATGTAGTCTATTACTAACACTTCTGGGGCGTGGAAGGATGTTTACACTTAAAAGAAATGAATCTGTTTTGAACAGATTTCTTGTTTCTCTTCAGCAGTCAGTTTGAAGCTCTTCTTTAACTAATCTGAATTGGAAACAAAGGTCTTTCTCGGAATATAATCGTTGATTCACTTGGTGTTGGAACAGATGATATCTGCAAATCCTGAGATTCTACTTAGCGAGTGGTGCACACTCAGTTTTGTTCATTTAAATTTATATCTTCCTCCCCAAGAATGTTCGGTTTCTGAATAAAATAAAGTAAAATAAAAATTAGACTTTAAACAAGAGGCTAAATAAAGCATTAAATGGAAAAAAATCTAAAACCTTCCTAAAACACCTTCAGAATTATTTTTAGGTATTGCTATGATAATAAAGTTTTTGCGAAAGAAATAAGCTAAATATTGTAATAGAGATGATAGAACCTAACTGATTACGTATACATCTAGATAACTTAAGCAAACACAATGAAAAGAAATTAAAAAAAAGAAACTAATAAAAAATTATTAGCCTCTCAAAGTTGCTAAAACAAATAAAATGCTTATAAACATATCTAAAAGATTAAGAACCTCAAATGATCGTTATCAAGCAACATTTCACACTAGCGGTGGATGTAAAACAAGTTTTGAACAAGCCAAATTCAAATGCTGGTATTTTATTCAACTAATAATTTTACAGACTATTTAAGCTGTTATGAATGGCCATAGTCAAAATTTTAATAGATATATATACGTATATATATATTTATTTATATATATATATATATATATATATATATATATATATATATATAATATATAATATTATATATATAATATATACTATATATATATTATTGTTAATTATTAATTATCCCCCCTCCCCCTTTCTCCTTTTCCCAAGATTGGAGTGAGGTGTGTAGCATACACCGAGCAGAAAAGTAAGAACATGACCCAAGTCAACAGAGAAAGCGCCCCACCCCCATTATTCTCCACAGTGAGAACTTCATTGCAGTCAGGAGAAAAATCCAACCCCAATGGGTTACGATGCTTCTGATAATACTCTCACTCTATCAATTAAATCTTCGTTCTCTTTTTCCTTCTTTCGAAATGCTTCTTTCCATCTTTCAACCTCTAACTTCAATTCCTCTACTGTACTCATCCTTGCTGTCTATTTGTCCCCTTTGTCTTCCGTCAAGAATGCCCCACGTTGGGCGCCAGAAATATGTGGTGGGTTCGATTCTCCACAATATGTGGTGGGGTTCGATCCCTCTCACTATTCGTTTTAAGTCGTGAGTCTCTTAACGGAAGAATAAAACGCAGGAGAAAAAAAAACCACTGAAACAAACAAAACCAATAAAAGAATTTATTAAAAAAAATCAAACAACAAATCCTCCACACAACACCAATTACAAAAGCCGATACTGATACCTCTATACACCAATACCGACACTGATCCAGGCCGACACCGATACCGATACCTTAATAAATAATTTAGTAAATTGACGGAACTCTTAAATCTAAATAATAAAATACCTTAATCCTAAAAATTGTTAACCTTAATCCTAAAAAATAATAACCTTAATCCTAAAAAAAATGTTCAAAATAAAATGCATAAATTTATTTTTTGTCTTAGTCAGTTTGTAGTTGCACTTCATATAATAGTCTTTTTATTTCACGTTTAGTGTCTTTTCTATTTCTAATTTTCCACAACAATAATAGTCTTTTTTCTATTTCACTATTTATTTTATTTCAGAGTTTGTTTTAGTTTGTTTCTTTCTATAGTCTTTTTCCTTATATAATTTTCCAATAATTTCTTTTCTATTTTAATTCTTTTCTATTGAATCATTCTCTATTTTCAGTCATTTTTCTAATATCTATTTTTAAATTTTTTCTTGTCTCTTTCACTGGGTTTCAGTTTATTTCTGTTAAGTCTTTTCTCTACTATTTCAATTTTTCTATTGAATAGTCTTTTCTCTTTCAACTGTTTTATTAAGTAGTTTTTTCTCTACATTAATGTCTCCTGCGGAGTGCGTAGATCAGTCGTCGATCCAAAGGTTCAATCCATTAACAGCCAAACAAAAGCCAAAAACAAAAAAAAGCTGGAGAGGAGAAGGAAAATAAACCTTCTAAATATTATGAAAACCAAAATAAAATAAATATAAAAAATATAAATATATACCTTGACAAAATTTCAATAAATCTTAAATGACATTCTTTAATTTTAAATTACATTCTTAATTAAATTATTCAATATTCAAATTGTATTTTAAATTACATTCTTAATTAATTAAATTGAATTAAATAATACAACCACTATATTCAAATTTATATTGCCTAAATTATATTACCAAAATATAAAACCATGAAAACAATAACTAAAAAGATGAAAAATATTAACACATAAAAGATGAAAAATATTAACGCATAAAAATTTAATTATTACCTGGATAATATCCAGCTTTTTCGTTTTTTGTTCCTTAATAGATAATTTTCGGAACCCTTGACTCTTCACCCCTAAGCAAATCCACTGATCCTAACAATAATTAGAATAATAACCATAACATAAAATTAATAATAATATAAAATAATATAATATAATAATAATAATAATAATAAGCATAATAATAATAATAATAAGCATAATAATAATAATAATAATAATAATAATAATAATAATAATAATAATAAGCATAATAATAATAATAAGCATAATAATAATAATAATAATAATAATAATAATATAATATAATAATATACAATAATATATAATAAATCCAAACCAAAAATGAGCAAGAAAACAAGCAAATCCAATGAAAATAACCATAACTGAAAATAATAAATAATAATTTAGCATAATAAGAATAAGCATAAATGAATATAATATAATATAGAATATAATATTTCCTACCTCACAACTGACAAAGGACAATCTTGTTCCTCTTCCCAGCCTTAGGAAAACTCCACCGTCTCAAAGTCTAACAAGACAAACCCTCTGAATGATGACCAAAACTAAAAATCAAACAAAACAAACCATAAAAAAATTAACTCATTCGCTTCACACACATTACATAATAATAATAATAAAAATCAATAATAATCATAAAAGAATAAGAATAAACAATAAAAGAAATAAAATAGATAACAATAAAAAATATAATATATATTACCTTTCTCTCGTCAAACGTGAAAACGTCAATCGTCTCGCTCAAGTACACCACCACAGTCGTCCCAAAAATTATAAATTGAAATTATCTAAACAAAAAAAATATACCCTCTGGTAGAAACCACTGTGCTTCAGCACTCGGGTATAACCCTGGAAAAAGAAAAAAACTAAGAAGTCAACAAGTCAAAAAAACAAAACAGTAACATCCAACACACACTCTACTTGCATCCTAATAGGAAATTCGGAGCTCCGCGCCGCGAGAGAAAAAGAAAGAAACAAGGTAAACCAACAACCGAAGATAAATAAAGAAACGATAGCGGCCAGTAATCTTATCAAGTGAGCTCGTCACCCCCCACTCTGATTCACACACCATACACTCCCTCAATCACTCATCTCACAATCCCTCATTCCTCAGCTACACAATCATAATGAATATAAACTACCTTTTACTACCCTTTTAACGTGCTTTATCCCCTATGCAGGTGGTAACACCAGATGACCACAGGAAATCGAACTTTAAGGCCAGCTATCCCAAACCAGCACCACCAACATGTGACAGTCGTTTTAATTCATGCCCCAGGTAGATAAATATAAATAATAATAAGCAATGAAGCAATAAAGCAATATGATACAAACAAACAAAAATAGACTTTCTTCACATACCTGGACATCCTTTGAATTCAAAGTGGCCTGCCTGACTATCATTCATCTCGGACTTATACTTTAAACATACTTACCTACCTACAGATTACCACATCCCTCCCACCTAAGTTTGTATCATATTTGAACCAACCACACCAACTATCATTCATCATATATTCCATTCTTCTATAATCCCTTCTTCATAACCCAATCATACTCTTCTACTCGACCTCTACTCCGCGTGCACGGCCTCCTAATTTCCTGAACTTCGTCCCTATTTTCACTTTCAACTTTCTCAACAACAACCAATTCATTCACTACATTCATCCCTTCTAACCTACTTATCTCCCTTGAAATTTCCGAAATGTCTTTACCAATCTCTCTCACCATTGCATTCGCTTTTATCTCATTCACCACTTCATCCAATTCCATACAGAATTTATCCACATCTTCCACTCTCATATTCACACTCCTATCCCTAACATCCCTCAATCCTGCTAACACACTTTCACTCTCATCTAATGGAAACTTACATACAGTATACGTACTTCTTTTCAAATTCTGTTCATTTTCTCCATTATCCCACCAAAATCCCGAAAAATACTCATCATTTTCATCGTCCTCATCAAACAATCTTTTCAATGTCCCTGATTTACTGCCTTTACGTCTCTTTTTTTTTATTTTCTCAACCAACACTAACTCTTTCCCTTTCAACCACAGGTCATCCACTCCTTCCACATTCTCGTCCCTTTCATCGTCATTCACCAAAAACTCATATACTGGGTGAGCCTTCAAATATCCCGGCGGCTCCCTCCACGGTCTCAACTGCATCTGATGCGCTCTAAACTCATTCACAATACCATCCTTCTCACTCTCTAACACATAACTAACCCCATTGGCCCAAACCTTCTTTACAATATACGGCCCCTCAAACTTCTCTCTCATCTTACTCACATTCAAACGCCCTTTCACAATCACCTCTTTCAAAACTTTATCTCCTACCTCAAAACTTGCAAACTTCAAACTCCCTTTTCTCCACACTTCCCTATCACTTTCAGGCAATCCCAACCTAGGTTTAACAAACTTCTCAAAATTCATCACATACATACACGGAGACATACCAGTTGCCTTATGCACAGTCATATTATACGCCCACAACACTCTTCCCAGCCAATAATCCCATTCATTCTCCTTTTCACTCATCATTCGTAACATCTCACTCAACGTTCGTACTGTTCTCTCAGCCAAACCATTCGAACTAGGCATATACGGGGTAGTCCTCACATGCTCAATTCCCCAATCACTCAACATTTCCTCAAACGCCTGCCCTACAAACTCTGGTCCATTATCGCTCAACATTCGCTTCGGTTTACACACACACATTGGCAACAACACTTCTCTCACTACCTTAGCCACATTCGCACTAGTTTTATTCTTTACAGGCACAGCATACGCAAACTTACTCTTATGATCCACCATCACTACCATTCCTACATACCCACATGCAGTCACCGGTAACGAAACACAATCAATCACCACTAACTCAAAAGGTTCACTCACATCCATTCGTAACACAGAAGGTGTCACATACATTCTATGATACTTCCCTTTCTGACAATCTTCACAAGTAGTTGATACGTCATTCACTATCTTTCGCAACCAAGGATTAAACACTCTCTCTTTCATACATTCCCACAATTTAAACCTACCCATGTGTCCAAACCTACGATGAATTACTAGTGCCATTCCTACTGTTCCAACCACAGAAAACACTGGTACATACAAATCATCCTCTCGCACTTTCCTAATATAATAAACCACATTCGCACATACCACAAACTTTTTCGCAAATACCCTAAAATCTTCTATCAACTGATCCCATCTACACACTTCCTTACCTGACAAGATGCATTTTCGCAACTCACATACCATAGGACATTCCTCTTGCATTACTTCGATATCTTTCATACTTAGCAATTCTTCATCCCCCACACCAACTCTCACCATTCCCACAAAATCAGCCACACACACATCCCCCTTCTGCATTCTAACTACCTCTCTATTCCCTTTCAACAATCTTTCATTCCCTACATCTACGGACAGCCCATTCATTCTTAAAAAATTAATCCCAAACAGAAAACAATAAGGCATTCGTTCTTCATCAAGCACAACAAACCTATGTTCCACTCTCCCCAACGTTCCTATCTCTACTTTTAGCAAAACCTCTTCTAAAGCTACTATCTCTCCTGACCCAATCCCCTTTATCTTTACACTTGTATTCCTCCTAGGAATCTGCCACGTCACTTGCTCAATCTCTCGTACTACACACAGATGCATTCACTAAAGAAATCTGAGCCCCAGTGTCAATCAATCCACAATATACCTTGCCATCCACCTGCACTTTCACTTCCATTCTTCCGCTCTTCCCATGCTCGCAATATACTAATTCTTCAATTTCACCAGGACAAATCATTTTCACATCCTCGTCATCCTCAATAATACACTCTTCCACTTCCCTTTCCAACACATACTTCCTATCATAACTCTTTTTCTCTATTACCCAATTATAATGTACCCCACTCAAACACTGTAAATGCAACTCATTTTCACTTTGCCTATCAATACCATCATTCCTATAAATAACTGGTTTCTCCCCACCAAAATGCACACACACAACTACCTTAAATAACTTGCTCACAACAATCAACACCTCTTGCAACGGACTCACACCCACAGTACACATAGCCTTTAACTCCTTCATATACTGTCTCACCTTCCTAATCCCTATCTGCTCAGGTTTCTTACACACTTCAGTCATAACTTCCTTCCGCAACTCTTCTATACTCTCAGGCACTCTCGATATCAAACTATCCTTAGCTAAATCCTTTAAACCATACAACACACTTTCAAACATAGAATCACCCCCACCTCTACTTTCTTTCCCTTTCCTTAATCCCTTAGGTAAATACTCTGGATCTATCACTACTCTTTCATCCATTCTTTCACTCCCAGGCATTCTTGACATTAAATCTGCTATCACATTTCTTTCACCAGGGACATACTCAACCACATAATCAAAATCACTCAAATCTTCCAACGTCCTTGCAAGCCTGCTATCAACCGTCCTCATTCGCTGCAAATACACTAAGGGTTGATGGTCCGTTCGCATAGCCGGGCTTAAAGTTCGATTTCCTGTGTCATCTGGCTGTACACCTGCACATAGGGGATAAGCCAACCGGTTAAAAGGGTAAGTAAAAGGTAGTTTATATTCATTATGATTGTGTAGCTGAGGAATAAGGGATTGTGAGATGAGTGATTGAGGGAGTGTATGGTGTGTGAATCAGAGTGGGGGGTGACGAGCTCACTTGATAAGATTACTGGCCGCTATCGTTTCTTTATTTATCTTCGGTTGTTGGTTTACCTTGTTTCTTTCTTTTTCTCTCGCGGCGCGGAGCTCCGAATTTCCTATTAGGATGCAAGTAGAGTGTGTGTTGGATGTTACTGTTTTGTTTTTTTGACTTGTTGACTTCTTAGTTTTTTTCTTTTTCCAGGGTTATACCCGAGTGCTGAAGCACAGTTGGTTTTCTACCATGAGGGTATATTTTTTTTGTTTAGATAATTTCAATTTATAATTTTTGGGACGACTGTGGTGGTGTACTTGAGCGAGACGATTGACGTTTTCACGTTTGACGAGAGAAAGGTAATATATATTATATTTTTTATTGTTATCTATTTTATTTCTTTTATTGTTTATTCTTATTCTTTTATGATTATTATTGATTTTTATTATTATTATTATGTAATGTGTGTGAAGCGAATGAGTTAATTTTTTTATGGTTTGTTTTGTTTGATTTTTAGTTTTGGTCATCATTCAGAGGGTTTGTCTTGTTAGACTTTGAGACGGTGGAGTTTTCCTAAGGCTGGGAAGAGGAACAAGATTGTCCTTTGTCAGTTGTGAGGTAGGAAATATTATATTCTATATTATATTATATTCATTTATGCTTATTCTTATTATGCTCATTATTTTGGTTATTATTATTATTATTATTATTATTATTATTATTATTATTATTATTATTATTATATTTATTTGTTTTTTTTAATGCAATTATGTTGTTGTTTTGAACAGTTTTGGTTGTCATTCAGGGTCGTCTGGATTGTAGAGAGGCAAGGGTTGCAAGAAATAACCCTTTAATGAAAAAAAAGCTGGATAAAATCCAGGTATTAGCTATTTGTATTTATTTAATTTTATTTATCTTTCATTATTATTATTATTATTATTATTATTATTATTATTATTATTATTATTATTATTATTATTATATTAATTCATCTTTGAACCACCATGCTTAATTTGACAATATTAGATGTGAATTTTTTATTTATTTAATTAATTAGTGAAAAGAAATTTAATGATGATAATTTTAATTTAAATTTGATTGAGATTTTTGTCTAAATATTTAAATTTATTATATTTATTTCTAAGTTTTCATAAAGTTTAGAAGGTTTATTTTCCTTCTCAGCTTTTTTTTTTCCTGCCTCTGACTTGAGTCTGAAGTGACAATTTGGGTCGACCAGGAACTACGGCTGATCTATGCACTTCGCAACAGATATTGTAAATATTATTTAATAAAAAGAGACTATTAGAAAATTGAAATATGAAATAAATTGAAAATTGAAATAAAGAGAATAAAGAGAAATAAACTGAAATAAATTGAAAATTGAAATAAAGAGAAATAAATTGAAATAGAAAAGAGATTATTAGAAAAGATATTATTGGAAAATTATAAAAAGAAAAAGACTAACTAAAACCCTGAAAATACATAGTGAAATAGAAAAAAGACTATTATTGTTGTGGAAAATTAGAAATAGAAAAAGACACTAAAGGTGAAAAAAAAACACTATTATAAAGTGCAAATACAATCTAACTAAGACAAAAATAAATTCATGCATTTTATTTTGAACATTTTCTTAGGATTAAGGTTAACAATTTTTTAGGATTAAGGTATTTAATTATTTAGATTTAAGAGTTCAGTCAATTGGCTGAAATTGTATTTATTTGAGTATCGGTATCGGACGGTATCGGTATTGGACTAAGGTTATTTTTTTCGGTATCGGTTGTCTGGCTGGTATCGGTATCGGACAGTATTAGTATAGATTTCGAACGGTATTGGTATCAGTTAGTATCGGTATCGAATTGTGTTAGTATTGGTATCGAGGTAAGGTTTAAGGTTTTGTGGAGATTTAAGAGTTTTGTTGTGTGTTATTTTAATAAATTCTTATTGGTTTTGTTTGTTCCGTGTTTTCTTTTTTTTTTTGTGTCTTCCTGTGTTTTATTCTTCTCGTTAGGATAGACCCACGACAACTTGAATAGTGAGCGGGATCGAACCCCACCACATATTGTGGAGAATCGAACCCACCACATATTTCTGGCGCCCAACGTGGGGCCTTCTTGACGGAAGACAAAGGGGACAAATAGACAGCAAGGATGAGTACAGTAGAGGAATTGAAGTTAGAGGTTGAAAGATGGAAGGAAGCATTTCGAAAGAAGGAAAAAGAGAACGAAGATTTAATTGATAGAGTGAGAGTATTATCAGAAGGAATGAGAGAGATGGAAAGACGAATGGAAGAGAGAATGGAAGAGAAAATTTCTTCACGAGTGGATGAGTTAATGGCCTCTCGTGTGGATGACTTATTAAACCAGAGATTTGCGAAAGTGATTGAGGAGAAAGGTGAAAAACAGAAGGTAACCTCTACTCCTAGGATAGTAGATAAAATAGAGAATGTGAAAGGGAATGGTGGACAGGTTGTGAATGGATTAAATGGATTAGATGGTTTGAATGAAAAGAAGGATGAGAAGAGAGAGAAAGAAGACAAGAAGAAAGAGAGAAAGGATAAGAAGAAGAAGAAGACATCAAAGAATAGAAGGCATGAAAGAAGAGTGCTAGCTAAGAGTAAGAGTATAGACTCTTTATACAGCAGTACGATTGAGGAAGTGGGAGTGAATGATGATGACGATACCAGGTCAGAGGACTCGTCCAGCTCCTCCAATGTCAAAATTTCTAGGAGTGTCCTTATTAGGGACATTCCTAGAATCAACAAATATAATGTTTACGGGACTAAGGATGTGGGTGAATTTTTCATGGAGTATGAGAAATATTGTAAGGAGAAATTCGATGAAAATAAAGTGTTTTGGGTGAAAGAGTTAGGTGAGTTTTTGGAAGGACGAATGCTTGATTTTTATAAGGCGATTGCTAGTATGGGTGAGCCGAGGTATGAAGTGGTAAAAGAGAGAATATTGGAACAAGTGGAAAGAGTGAAAGGAGGGGTAAAATATCGAAAAGTGCATGATTTCGATAAAGCTAGAAGGGGAAAGAGTGAAAGATTAGATATGTATGCACATCGTTTGGAAACGTTGGCGCGAATGAAATTTGGGAATGAGGATGTGAGTGATAATAAAAGGTTATTGAAGAAGTTTTTAGAAACTATTCCATCCGCAGTGGCGGAATTTATAAATGCAAGGAGAAAAGAGAAAATGAGATGGGCGGGAGAGCGACTACGTTGGAAGGATGTGTTGGAGATAGTAGAGGATAGAGAGTTTGAAACAAATGAAAGAGAGAGAGAGGAGAATGAAAGACGCGAATGTTTACAGTGGCAGGGGAGTGAATGAAAGGGCTTCACCACTGCCTCAGTACAGGTCATATAGAGATGCTCTGAGAGCCAACCCCTATGAGGTGATGGTGAAGTTCTTAGAGGATTTTTATGGGGGTGGAGGTAATGATAGACAGGTGAATGCGGGTGATGTATATGTAAGTAGACCAATGGGGGGTAATGTAAATGCACAAGTGAATGATAGAGGGGGTTATAACCAAGGGAATGTGAGAGGAAATGTGATTGGAAACAGAGAGAACGTAGGTAATAGGGACGTGAAGTGTTTCAGATGTGGTAAGATGGGACACATGATTTCAGAATGCAGGTGGGCGAATGGAGCTTGTTTCAGTTGTGGGCAAGTGGGCCATATGGCCATGAACTGCACAGACCCGCAAAGGGCTGGGTGTAGGAGGTGTGGAGGTATGGACCATTGGGCACGTGATTGTCAGCAAGGTGGAAGAGTGAGAAAGCCTGTATGCGGGAATTGTGGAATTGAGGGGCATTTTTCAAGAATGTGTAGGGTTCCTCGGAATACATGTACTCAATGTGGGCAAATGGGGCATTTAGCTGGAATGTGCTGGAGTATTAGACGTCAGGGAAGTATGAATCCGGGGTACCAGGGAGTGATTAGTGGGGAAGGCAGTAGGCCTATGGCTAGTAGTGGGGGTGCTGCCAATATTGTTCCGGCAGCAGCAGTAACCAGTAATAGGACTGTGAATGTGAATGACATGGTGAGTATGAATAATCTGAATAATCAGGTTAGGGGGACTGTGCCGGGAAACGAGGAAGGGCAGGGTTTACAGATGGTGGGCCCTCATGTGTGAATGGAGTGCAAGTGGTGAGAAATGGTGTGAGTATGGATGTGTTTTTGGCTAGTCAGGTGGATGAGTGCATGAGTATTAAAGTTTATTGTGGAGGGATTGAGGTGAGAGCTTTGATTGATACTGGGTGTATGGTCAGTGTAGTGTATAAAAGTGCGTATGATAGAATGAATATAAGGGAAGACCAGAAAGTCAGGAAAGGGGAATATTAAGGGGATAAGCAACATGTTGATACCGGTAGTGACTAAATTTAGGGAGAGTGTTAGGATTGGTGGAATAGGTATGGAAGAGACTGATTTTTATGTGATTAACAGTATAAATGAGAAGTATGATGTGTTGCTAGGTTATAAGTTTTTGAGTGTGAATGGGATAGTTATCCATCCGGATCGGATGATGATAGAGAAAAAGATGAATAAAGAGGGGAGATGTCAGATGTATGTGAATAAGGTAGGGGATGTGAAAGTGAAATTGGTAAAAGGTGTGGAAGTGTTTGCTTTGGAAGATATGTCTTTGAAAACTGATGGAGTAGTGAGTGTGAAAGTAGGATGGAATACGAATGTAGGTGTGGATGTAGACCAGAATAGCATGTTTCTGGTGGATGGTTATGATGCTAGGTATAGGGTGAAAAGGGTAGCGCATGTATTTGACGGTATATTAGATATGAATAATCCTAGGGTATGTCTGCAGAAGGTGCCTGATGTGAAAAAGAAGAGAGTGAGAGGTATAAGGGTTGGTGATGTCGTTGGCAGTTTGTATTCGGTTTTGGTTGTAGAGCCTTCGAGAGGGAATGAATGCTGTGTGTTTGCTGGTGATTTTGAGAAGAAGGATTGGGTGTATGATGAAATGGTTGACAAAGTGCGATTGCCTGAAGGTTTGAATGAAGTAAGGAGACAAAAGATTGTACGAATGTTGTGGGAAAGGAGGGAAGCGCTAAGCAAAGGCGATGAGGATTTTGGGGGTGCGCAGTTGCCTGCATTCCGTATTGTATTATCGGAGGACACCCCCATATACCAGCGACCTCGTCACTTTCCTCCCCCTGTTGCGAATGAGATTGAAGAGCAGTGTGAAGAGTTAGAGCGAATAGGTGTGTTGGAAGAGAGTGTAAGTCCTTGGAATAGCCCGATTGTGCCCGTGTGCGAAAGCCTGATGGATGACTGAGGTTATGTATTGATTATCGTAAGGTGAATGAAAAGACGGTGAAAGATAGGTTTCCTATGTGTGTAGTGTCAGAATGTGTGTATAGTATGTATGGGATGAAAGTTTTTACGAAAATGGATCTGGTGTGTGGGTATATTATCAGATGCCAGTGGAAGAGAGTAGTAGGTGTGTGACTGCTTTTTCGACTGCTAAGCGGCATTATCAGTTTAGGAATCTGAGCTTTGGGTTAGCCAATGCTCCTGCAGCGTTTCAGAGGGCAATGAATGTGGTTATGAATGATTTTCCCTGTAAGAATGTGATGGTGTTTATAGATGATATATTAGTGATGACAGAGTCCTTTCCTGAGCATTTGAAGCTAGTGAATGATGTGTTGAAAAAGTTAGAAGAGGTTGGCATAAAAGTGAAGGTTGAAAAATGTGAATGGTTTGCGAGTGAGGTTGAATTTCTCGGACATAAGGTTAGTGCGACTGGGTTGAAGAAAGCTGAGAAGTTTGTTGAAAAAGTTAGGAATTTTCCTAGACCTAGGAATGTTAGAGAGCTGAGAGGATTTTTGGGTTTGGTAGAGTTTGGGCGAAAGTTTATGAAAGATTGTTCAGGTGTGATGAAACCTTTGACTGAATGGACTGGGAAAAAGAAGAGTACAATTGTGAAGTGGAATGACCGGATGAATGAAGCGTTTGAAAAGTTGAAAGCAGAAGTTGCGAAAGATGTGGAACTAGCTACCCTGATTAGCGTGAGGATGCCAAGCCACTGGAAGTTTTATACAGAATGCAAGTTTGGTATGTATGGGTAGGTTGTTTTGATCAAGAGCAGGTGGATTAACGGATTGAAGAAAACTGAGGATGATTGGTATGTTTTCCAAAGCTTTTATGTATGACGGAGCAAAAGTAAATTCCACGATATGAAAGAGAGTTGGCTGCTTTGAGGTTTTGTCTGAAGTCGTTGCGTCCGTTTTTGTATGGTGTCAAGTTTGTGGTGCGAACGGACCATCAACCCTTAGTATATTTGCAGCGAATGAGGACGGTTGGTTGATAGCAGGCTTGCAAGGACGTTGGAAGATTTGAGTGATTTTGATTATGTGGTTGAGTATGTCCCTGGTGAAAGAAATGTAATAGCAGATTTAATGTCAAGAATGCCTGGGAGTGAAAGAATGGATGAAAGAGTAGTGATAGATCCAGAGTATTTACCTAAGGGATTAATGAAAGGGAAAGAAAGTAGAGGTGGGGGTGATTCCATGTTTGAAAGTGTGTTTTATGGTTTAAAGGACTTAGCCAAGGATAGGTTGATATCGAGAGTGCCTGAGAGTATAGAAGAGTTACGGATGGAAGTTATGACTGAGGTGTGTAAGAAACCTGAGCAGATAGGGATTAGGAAGGTGAGACAGTATGTGAAGGAGTTGAAGGCTATGTGTACTGTGGGTGTGAGTCCATTGCAAGAGGTGTTGATTGTTGTGAGCAAGTTATTTAAGGTAGTTGTGTGTGTGCATTTCGGTGGGGAGAAACCGGTTATTTATAGGAATGAGGGTATTGATAGGCAAAGTGAAAATGAGTTGCATTTACAGTGTTTGAGTGGGGTACATTATAATTGGGTAATAGAGAAAAAGAGTTATGATAGGAAGTATGTGTTGGAAAGGGAAGTGGAAGAGTGTATTATTGAGGATGACGAGGATGTGAAAATGATTTGTCCTGGTGAAATTGAAGAATTAGTATATTGCGAGCATGGGAAGAGCGGAAGAATGGAAGTGAAAGTGCAGGTGGATGGTAAGGTATATTGTGGATTGATTGACACTGGGGCTCAGATTTCTTTAGTGAATGCATCTGTGGTACGAGAGATTGAGCGAGTGACGTGGCAAATTCCTAGGAGAAATACGAGTGTAAAGATAAAGGGGATTGGGTCAGGGGAGATAGTAGCTTTAGAAGAGGTTTTGCTGAAAGTAGAGATAGGAACATATTGGGGAGGGTGGAACATAGGTTTGTTGTGCTTGAAGAAGAGCAAATGCCTTATTGTTTTCTGTTTGGGATTAATTTTTTAAGAATGAATGGGTTGTCCGTAGATGTAGGGAATGAAAGATTGTTGAAAGGGAATCGAGAGGTAGTTAGAATGCCGAAGGGGGATGTGTGCGTGGCTGATTTTGTGGGAATGGTGAGAGTAGGTGTGGGGGATGAAGAATTGCTAAGTATGAACGATATCGAAGTAATGCAAGAGGAATGTCCTATGGTATGTGAGTTGCGAAAATGCATCTTGTCAGGTAAGGAAGTGTGTAGATGGGATCAGTTGATAGAAGATTTTAGGATATTTGCGAAAAAGTTTGTGGTATGTGCGAATGTGGTTTATTATATTAGGAAAGTGCGAGAGGATGATTTGTACGTACCAGTGTTTTCTGTGGTTGGAGCGGTAGGGATGGCTATAGTGATCCATCGTAAGTATGGACACATGGGGAAATTTAAATTATGGGAATGTATGAAAGAGAGAGTGTTTAATCCTTGGTTGCGAAAGATCGTGAATGATGTAGCGACTACGTGTGAGGAATGTCAGAAAGGGAAGTATCAAAGAATGTATGTGAAACCTCCTGTGTTGCGAATGGACGTGAGTGAACCTTTTGAGCTAGTGGTGATTGATTGTGTTTCGTTACCGGTGACTGCATGTGGGTATGTAGGAATGGTTGTGTGATGGTGGATCATAAGAGTAAGTTTGCGTATGCTGTGCCTGTAAAGAATAAAACTAGTGCGAATGTGGCTAAGGTAGTGAGAGAAGTATTGTTGCCAATGTGTGTGTGTAAACCGAAGCGAATGTTGAGCGATAATGGACCAGAGTTTGTAGGGCAGGCGTTTGAGGAAATGTTGAGTGATTGGGGAATTGAGCATGTGAGGACTACCCCGTATATGCCTAGTTCGAATGGTTTGGCTGAGAGAACAGTACGAACGTTGAGTGAGATGTTACGAATGATGAGTGAAAAGGAGAATGAATGGGATTATTGGCTGGGAAGAGTGTTGTGGGCGTATAACATGACTGTGCATAGGGCAACTGGTATGTCTCCGTGTATGTATGTGATGAATTTTGAGAAGTTTGTTAAACCTAGGTTGGGATTGCCTGAAAGTGATAGGGAAGTGTGGAGAAAAGGGAGTTTGAAGTTTGCAAGTTTTGAGGTAGGAGATAAAGTTTTGAAAGAGGTGATTGTGAAAGGGCGTTTGAATGTGAGTAAAATGAGAGAGAAGTTTGAGGGGCCGTATATTGTGAAAAAGGTTTGGTCAAATGGGGTTAGTTATGTGTTAGAGAGTGAGAAGGATGGTATTGTGAATGAGTTTAGAGCGCATCAGATGCAGTTGAGGCCGTGGAGGGAGCCGCCTGGATATTTGAAGGCTCACCCAGTATATGAGTTTTTGGTGAATGATGATGAAAGGGACGAGAATGTGGAAGGAGTGGATGACCTGTGGTTGAAAGGGAAAGAGTTAGTGTTGGTTGAGAAAATAAGGAAAAAGAGACGTAAAGGCAGTAAATCAGGGACATTGAAAAGATTGTTTGATGAGGACGATGAAAATGATGAGTATTTTTCGGGTTTTTGGTGGGATAATGGAGAAAATGAACAGAATTTAAAAAGAAGTACGTATACTGTATGTAAGTTTCCATTAGATGAGAGTGAAAGTGTGTTAGCAGGATTGAGGGATGTTAGGGATAGGAGTGTGAATATGAGAGTGGAAGATGTGGATAAATTCTGTATGGAATTGGATGAAGTGGTGAATGAGATAAAAGCGAATGCAATGGTGAGAGAGATTGGTAAAGACATTTCGGAAATTTCAAGGGAGATAAGTAGGTTAGAGGGGATGAATGAAGTGAATGAATTGGTTGTTGTTGAGAAAGTGGAAAGTGAAAATAGGGACGAAGTTCAAGAAATTAGGAGGCCGTGCACGCGAAGTAGAGGTCGAGTAGAAGAGTATGATTGGGTTATGAAGAAGGGATTATAGAAGAATGGAATATATGATGAATGATAGTTGGTGTGGTTGGTTCAAATATGATACAAACTTAGGTGGGAGGGATGTGGTAATCTGTAGGTAGGTAAGATGTTTAAAGTAAAAGTCCGAGATGAATGATAGTCAGGCAGGCCACTTTGAATTTAAAGGATGTCCAGGTATGTGAAGAGAGTTCTAATTTTTTGTTATGTTTGTATCATATTGCTTTATTGCTTCAATTGCTTACTTATTATTTATTTTTATCTACCTGGGGGCCTGAATTTAAAGCGACTGCATAATCACGTTTTTTGGTGGTGCTGGTTTGGGTATAGCTGGCCCTTAAAGCTTTCGATTTATCCTGTTGGTCATCTGGTGTTACCACCCTGCTATAGGGGATAAGCACGTCAAGGGTATTAAAAGGTAGTTTATATCATTTATGATGTGTAGTCTGAGGACTGAAGGGATTGTGAGATGAGTGATTGAGGGAGTGTATGGTGTGTGAATCAGAGTGGGGGGTGACGAGCTCACTTGATAAGATTACTGGCCACTATCGTTTCTTTATTTATCTTCGGTTGTTGGTTTACCTTGTTTCTTTCTTTTTCTCTCGCGGCGCGGAGCTCCGAATTTCCTATTAGGATGCAAGTAGAGTGTGTGTTGGATGTTACTGTTTTGTTTTTTTTGACTTGTTGACTTCTTAGTTTTTTTTCTTTTCCAGTTTTATACCCGAGTGCTGAAGCACAGTGGTTTCTACCAGAGGGTATATTTTTTTTGTTTAGATAATTTCAATTTATATAATTTTTAATACTCAGATTGTGGTGGTGTACTTGAGCGAGACGATTGACGTTTTCACGTTTGACGAGAGAAAGGTAATATATATTATATTTTTTATTGTTATCTATTTTATTTCTTTTATTGTTTATTCTTATTCTTTTATGATTATTATTGATTTTTATTATTATTATTATGTAATGTGTGTGAAGCGAATGAGTTCAGTTTTTAAAGGTTCGTTTTTTCTATTTTTTTTTAGTTTTCATCGTCCGTTCAAAGGCTTTTGGGTGTTCTGTGTTTGAAGACTGTGGAATATAGTTAAGGCTGAGAGAAGACACAAGCTTGTCATTTGTCAGTTGTCAGGTAGGAATTATTATATTATTTTAATTCATATTAATGCTTTATTCTATTATCCTCATTATTTTTTGGATTATTTTTCATTATTATTATTATTATTTTATTTTATTATTTTATTTATTATTATTATTATTAATTTTATATGTTATTCTTTATTGCTCTGTTTTTTTTTGTGTCTAGCTTGTATATGTTTTTAAATTGACTTAATTTGTTGTTGTCTTTGATACAGTTTTTGGTTGGGGTCATTCCGAGGTCGTCCTGGATTGTATGGCAAGGGTTGCGAGCAAAAACACTTTGTTCATGAAAAAAGCTGGATTAAAACAGGTATTATTGCTATTTGTGGATTCTTATTTAATTTTTATTTATTCTTTTTCATTATTATTATTATTTATTATTATTATTATTATTATTATAATATTTTATATATTATTTTATTATTTATTAATTATTATTTATTTATGTAGGCAATGTTTAATTTGACAATATTTTCAACGATGTGAATTTTTTTTATTATTTTTGTAATTTTAAATTATGTTTATAAAAAATTTAATGATGATAATTGTAATTTAAATTTGATTGAGATTTTTGTCTAAATATTTTTTATAATTTATTATATTCTTAAGTTTCATAAAGTTTATGAAGGTTTATTTTCCTTCTCAGCTTTTTTTTTTCCTGCCTCTGGCTTGCGTCTGAAGTGACAATTTGGGTCAACCAGGAACGACGGCTGATCTATGCACTTGATTAACAGATTAACAGATTGTACATATTATTTAATAAAAAAATAGACTATTAGAAAGTTGAAAGATGAAATAAATTGAAAATTGAAATAAAGAGAAATAAACTGAAATAAATTGAAAATTGAAATAAAGAGAAATAAACTGAAATAAATTGAAAATTGAAATAAAGAGAAATAAAGTGAAATAGAAAAGAGATTATTAGAAAAGAAATTATTGGAAAATTATAAAAAGAAAAGACTATAAATAAACTGAAAACACAGTGAAACATAATTGAAAAAGAAACTTTTAGAAATTTAGAAAAAAAGACTATCAGAAAATTAGAAAAAACAGACTATAAAAGAAAATTGAAAAACAATAATTTGCTGGTTTAGCAACTAGCTATATATTTGTGTAACATTAAGATATATTTTAGGATTAAGGTTTTTATTTATTTCATTGTAGGATTAAGGTATCATTTTATTGCATTGTTAGAATTAAGGTATTTGAGTATCGGTATCGGACGGTATCGGTGTCGGCTTGGATCAGTATCGGTATCTGTTTATTATATAGTGGTATCGGTATCGGCCTGTATCATAATTGGTTGTGGGAAGAATATTTTTGTTGTAAGATTTGTTTAATAAATTCTTATTTGTTTTGGTTGTTCGGTGTTTTCTTTTTTTTTGTCTTCCTGTGTTTTATTCTTCTCGTTAGGATAGACCCACGACAATTTGGATAGTGAGCGGGATCGAACCCCACCACATATTGTGGAGAATCGAACCCACCACATTGTGAATGTTGAAATCACCAACAAGACTTATGTTTTCTTAAAGATGCTCAACTTGTAAGAGAGCCAACATATCTGAATATAGGCCGGCTCATTTTAAAGACATAATTTGAGTCGTTTAAAGTTAAGAATTGAGAAAAATTTCGGAAAATTTGATTAAAGGAACAAGATTGTAATTCTTGTAACTTAGAACCTACGGGGTTTGGGAATTTATTTTAGAATTTTATTTTCAATATAGCAGTAGTAAATAAGAGAGCCAACTTACCTTCACGTGGGCCGTTTTATTTTATGGACCATTATTAAGTCGCTAAAAGGATGTTTTTAAAAATTATGGAGTTTTTTTTGGAAAATTTGATCAAGGAAGCTTTATTTTAACTTTTACTTTTGCATACGTACGGGGTTTGGGAATTTATTTATATTTGTTTTTTAAATAAGCATCTTCTTCTTCACACAGTTCCTATGGAACACATAGGTTTATCAATTATACAGCTCTTAACCTCTAAAAACTCAATTTCAAGATTTACCAAATAATTTCAAATGTTGAAATTTAGGAAAAATCGTACTTTTAAGAGTTCTAAATTTGTAATGTGAAAATTTAAGAAAAAGCGTATTTTTAGAAGTTAAAAATTTTTTTATTAAAAACAGGTTTTTCACAACTAATGAAAAATATTTGGTATATTTAATTTAACAAATTATTGAATTTGCATGTAAAAAACTTGTCATTTAAGACACCTAAAAACATTAATAAATAAGTTCATCTTTCTGCTTTTTGAAATTGCCATTTCAATGAAACACATTCTTTTTTTCAAAATGCTTGCAAATACCGTTCAAATAATCATTTTTAGACTTAGACAAATATTTCAAATGTTTGAAATTTAAGGAAAAAATCGTACTTTTAAGAGTTCTAATTCGTAATGTGAAAATTTAAGAAAAAGCGTAATTTTAGAAGTTAAATTTTTTTTATTAAAACATAGGTTTTTCACAACTAATGAAATATTTTGGTAATAAAATAAAAATATTAAAATTTCATTATAAAAAGTCAAATTTAAGACTCCTAAAACAATTAATAAATTCTTTCTGCTTTTTGAAATTGTTTGAAAATTGTATTTTATGAAACACATTAATTTTTTTTTCAAATGGTGAAAAATACCGTTTAAAAACTTCCATTTTAAGATTTAACAATATATTTCAAAATGTTCAAATTTAGGAAAAATCGTACTTTTTAATATTTTTAAAATTTGTAGTGTGAAAGTTTAAGAAAAAGCGTAATTTTAGAACAGTGATTAAATTTTTTATTAAAACATTTTTTCACAACTAATGAAATATTTGGTATATAAAAACAAATATTGAAATTTCATTAAAAAACGTCAATTTAAGACACCTAAAACTATTAATAAATTCACTTTTCTGCTTTTTGAAATAGCATTTCAATGAAATCTAATTTTGTAATGGGAAAATACCGTTAAAAACGTAATTTTAAGATTTACGAAAAAATTTAAAAGTTGAAAATTAGGAAAATCGTTCTTTTAAGATTTAAATTTGTATATTTTTTGATAACTTAGGAAAAAAGTGTAATTTTATGAAAAGTTAAATTTTTTTATTAAAAACAGGTTTTCAAACTAATTGAAATATTGGAATATTTAAAAACAAATATTAAATTTTCATTAAAAAACGTCAATTTAAGACACCTAAAACTATTAATAAATTCACTTTTCTGCTTTTTGAAATTGCATTTCAATGAAACACATTTTTTTTTCAAATGCTGAAAATACCGTTAAAAACTCAATTTTAAGATTTACCAAATAATTTCAAATGTTGAAATTTAGGAAAAATCGTACTTTTAAGAGTTCTAAATTTGTAATGTGAAAATTTAAGAAAAAGTGTAATTTTAGAAGTTAAATTTTTTTATTAAAACAGGTTTTCACAACTAATGAAATATTTGGTATATAAAAACAAATATTGAAATTTCATTAAAAAACGTTAATTTAGACACCTAAAACTATTAATAAATTCGCTTTTCTGCTTTTTGAAATTGCATTTCAATGAAACACATTATTTTTTCAAATGCTGAAAATACCGTTAAAAACTCAATTTTAAGAACTACCAAATAATTTCAAATGTTGAAATTTAGGAAAAATCGTACTTTTAAGAGTTCTAAATTTGTAATGTGAAAATTTAAGAAAAAGCGTAATTTTAGAAGTTAAAATTTTTTTATTAAAACAGGTTTTCACAACTAATGAAATATTTGGTATATAAAATTTAGAATTTAGAAATTTATTTAAAAAACGTGCGAATTTAAGACAACCTTAAGATACTATTAATTAAATTTCGCTTTTTCTGCTTTTTTGAAATTGCATTTCAATGATTCACCATTATTTTTTCAAAATGCTGAAAATCCCGTTAAAAAACTCAATTTTAAAAAAATTACCAAATAATTTCAAATGTTGAAACTTAGGAAAAACGGTACTTTTCAAGAGTCCTATTATTTGTATTATTTTTGTGAAAATTTAAGAAAAAAGTCGTAATTTTAGAAGTTAAATAATTTTTTCATTAAAACAGGTTTTCAACAATAATGAATGAAATATTTGGGTATATAAAAACAAATATTGAATATTTCATTTAAAAAATGTAAATTTTAAGACACCTAACAACAATTCATAAATTTCTCTTTTCTGCTTTTGAAATTGCATTTCAATGAACAACATTATTTTTTTTCTTATGCTGAAAATACCGTTAAAAAAACTCAATTTTAAGAATGTTAGATTTACTAAATAATTTCAATTGTTGATTATTATTTTAGGAAAAATTAGTATCTTTAAAGAGTTTTTAAAATTTTGTATGTGTGAACATTTAAGAAAAAGCGTAATTTTAGAAGTTAAAATTTTTTTATTAAAACAGGTTTTCAACAACTAATGAAATATTTTGAATATAAAAAAATTATTGAAATTTCATTTAAAACGTCAATTTAAAGACACCTAAAACTATTAATAATTCACTTTTCTGCTTTTTGAAAATAGCATTTCAAATGAAACACATTATTTTTTTTCCCATGACTGAAATACCTTTGTTCATAAAACTTCAATTTTAAGTTCATTAACACATAATTACCAACTGACGCAAATTAGGCCTCAAACCAACTTTTTAAGAGTTCTAAATTGTATATGTGAAAATTTAAGCAAAAAGCGTAATTTTAGAAAGTTTAAAATTTTTTACTAAAACAGAGTTTTCAACAACTAATGAAATATTTGGTATATAAAACAATATTGAAATTTTATTAAAAAATGTCAATTGAAGACACTTACACATATCAATAAATTCACTTTTTCTGCTTTTTGAAATACATTGTCATGAAAACACATTATTTTTTTTTCAAATGCTGAAAATACCGTTTAAAAACTCAATTTTAATGAAATTTACAAAATAATTTCAAATGTTTTAAATTTAGAAAAAATCGTACTTTTTAAGAGTTCTAAATTTTTAATGTGGAAAATAGAGACACGGAAATTTTTAAGATGTTATAATTTTTTAGATTTAAAACAGGTTTTCACAACTATATGAAATATTTGGGGTATATTAAACATACAAATTATTGAAACTCGCATCTAAAACACACGCCTCCAATTTTAGAGCACCTAAAACTATTAATAAATTCACTTTTCTGCTTTTTGAAATTGCATTTCAATGAAACACATTATTTTTTCAAATGCTGAAAATACCGTTAAAAAATCAATTTTAAATTTACCAAATAAATTATTCATAAGTTGAAATTTAGGAAAAATCGTACTTTTAAGAGTTCTAAATTTGTAATGTGAATATTTAAGAAAAAGCGTAATTTTAGAAGTTAAATTTTTTTATTAAAACAGGTTTTCACAACTAATGAAATATTTGGTATATAAAAACAAATATTGAAATTTCATTAAAAAACGTCAATTTAAGACACCTAAAACTATTAATTATAAATTCGCATTTACCTAAATAATTTGAAATTGCATATCATGAAACCCATTCATTTTTTTTCAAATGGGCGAAATATACCGTTAAAAACTCAATTTAAAAATTACCAAATAATTTCAAATGTTGAAATTTAGGAAAAATCGTACTTTTAAGAGTTCTAAATTTGTAATGTGAAAATTTAAGAAAAAGCGTAATTTTAGAAGTTTAAATTTTTTTTTTTATTTATTAAAGGCAGGTTTTCTTAACTAATGAAATATTTGGTATACTAAAAATTCAAATATTTGAAATTTTTGGCATTAAAAAACGTCAATTAAAGACATCTAAAACTATTAATAAATCACTTTTCAGCTTTGAAATTGCATTTCAGAAAACCATTATTTTTTTCAAGTGCTTGAAATATACCGTTAAAAAACTTAATTTTAAGATTTACCAAATAATTTTTCCATGTTGACATATTAGGACAAATATTAATCTTTTAAGAGTTCATAATTTGTTAAGTGAAATTTTTTTTTTTTTTTTTTTTTAAGAAAAAGCGTATATTTTTGAAGTTTAATTTTTTTATTAAACAGGTTTTCAAAAAACTTAATGAAATATTTGGTATATAAAAAACAAAATATGAAATTTCATTAAAAAACGTCAATTTAAGACACTAAAACTTAAATAAAATTCACTTTTCAGCTTTTGAAATTGATTTCAATGAAACACATTTTTTTCATAGTGCTTTTGAAAATATACCGTTAAAAATCTCTATTTTTAAGATTTTACTGCAAATTAATTTTCAAATTTGAAATTTAGGAAAATCGTACTTTTTAAGAGTTGTTTAATTTTGTAGTGTGAAAATTTAGAAAAAGCGTAATTTTAGAAGTTAAAATTTTTTATTAAAACAGGTTTCACACTACTAATAAAATATTTGGTATATTTAAATTAACAAAATGTTTTGAAATTCTAGTAAATAAACGTCATTTAAACACTAAAACTATTAAATAAATCACTTTTCTGCTTTTTGACCCATAGCAAATTGAAACACAATATTCTTTTCAAATGCTGAAAATACCGTTAAAAACTCAAATTTTAAGAATTACCAAATTAATTTCAAATGTTTGATTTAGGAAAAAATCGTACTTTTTAAGAGTTCTAAATTTTCAATGTGAAAATTTAAGAAAAAGCGTAATTTAGAAGTTTAAAATTTTTTACTAAAACAAGTACAGGTTTTCACAACTAAAAAATTTTTACTTCTTAAATTTACGCTTTTTTCTTAAATTTTCAACATTAAAAATTTAGAACTCTTAAAGTACGATTTTTCCTAATTTCAACATTTGAAATTATTTGGTAAAATCTTAAAATTGAGTTTTTAACGGTTAATTCAGCATTTCAAATTACCAAATATATTTCAAAATGTTGAAATATAGAATTTTCCTCAATTTCAATAGAAGTGAATTTTTAATGTGAAAATTTAAAGAAAAAAGCGTAATTTAAGAAGTTAAATTTTTTTTTATTAAAACAGGTTTCACAACTAATGAAAGAAATATTTGTTATATTAGAAACAAATATTTGACATTTAATTACAAAAGTAAATTTTTAGGCACCTAAAACTATTTTATATAATTTACTTTTCTGGCTTTTTTGAAAGAGGCCATTTCTATGAAACACCATTGTTTTTTCAAATGCTTTCCTGAAAAGGATCATCATTAAACAACTAAATTTATATAAAGGAACAATATTTGAATTTTCATTAAAAAGGTTAGTCAATTTAAGCCCTAAAATTTCTATCATAATTCTACCTTTTCTGCTTTTTGAAATAGCATTTCAATGAAACACATTATTTTTTCAAATGCTGAAAATACCGTTAAAAACTCAATTTTAAGATTTACCAAATAATTTCAAATGTTGAAATTTAGGAAAAATCGTACTTTTAAGAGTTCTAAATTTGTAATGTGAAAATTTAAGAAAAAGCGTAATTTAAGAAGTTAAAATTTTTTATTAAAACAGGTTTTCACAACTAATGAAATATTTGGTATATAAAAACAAATATTGAAATTTCATTAAAAAAACGTCAATTTTAGACACCTAAAACTATTAATAAATTTACTTTTCTGCTTTTTGAAAGAGCATTTCAATGAAACACATTGTTTTTTCAAATGCTGAAAATACCGTTAAAAACTCAATTTATATAAAAACAAATATTGAAATTTCATTAAAAAACGTCAATTTAAGACACCTAAAACTATTAATAAATTCACTTTTCTGCTTTTTGAAATTGCATTTCAATGAAACACATTATTTTTTCAAATGCTGAAAATACCGTTAAAAACTCAATTTTAAGATTTACCAAATAATTTCAAATGTTGAAATTTAGGAAAAATCGTACTTTTAAGAGTTCTAAATTTGTAATGTGAAAATTTAAGAAAAAGCGTAATTTTAGAAGTTAAATTTTTTTATTAAAACAGGTTTTCACAACTAATGAAATATTTGGTATATAAAAACAAATATTGAAATTTCATTAAAAAACGTCAATTTAAGACACCTAAAACTATTAATAAATTCACTTTTCTGCTTTTTTGAAATAGCATTTCTATATGAACACACATTGTTTGTTTCAAAATTGACTGAAATACCGTTAAAACATCGGAATTTTAAGATTTACCAAATAATTTCAAATGTTGAAAATTTAGGAAAAAATCGTCTTTTTTAAGAGTTCTAAATTGTAATGTGAAAATTTAAAGAAAAAGCGTATAATTTTAGAAGTAATATTTTTTTATTAAAACAGTTTTTCACAACTAATGTGAAATAATTTTGGTAATATAAAAAACAATATTGAAATTTCATTAAAAACGTTAATTTAAGACACACCTAAAACAATTCATAAATTCTCTTTTCTGCTTTTTGAAATGCATATCAATGAAACACATTATTTATTTTCATAATGCTGAAAATAACCGTTAAAAACTCAATTTTATAGATTAACCAAATAATAATTTCAAATGTTGAAATTTAGGAAAAAAATCGTACTTTTAAGAGTTCTCAATTTGTTGTAATGAAAAAATTTAAGAAAAAGCGTAATTTTTAGAAGTTAATTTTTTTTTATTAAAACAGGTTTCCAAAAACTAATGGGAATATATTTGGATATTAAAAACAACATATTGAATTTAATTAAAAACGTCAATTTAAGTTAGACATCTAAAACTATTAATGAAATTCACTTTTTCCAAGCTTTTTTGAAATTGCATTCAATGAAACACATTATTTTTTCAAATGCTGAAAATACCGTTAAAAACTCAATTTTAAGATTTACCAAATAATTTCAAATGTTGAAATTTAGGAAAAATCGTACTTTTAAGAGTTCTAAATTTGTAATGTGAAAATTTAAGAAAAAGCGTAATTTTAGAAGTTAAAATTTTTTATTAAAACAGATTTTCACAACTAATGAAATAATTTGGTATATTTAATAACAAATATTAAAATTTCAATTAAAAACGTCTATTTAAGACACCCTAAAACAAATTTTAAATTCTCTTTTCTGCCTTTTTGAATTGCATTTCAATTGCAAACACATTCTTTTCAATGCTGAAAAATACTTTCGTTAAAGAACTCAAATTTTAAGATTAACCAAATATTTAATTGTTGAAATTTAGGAAAAATCGTACTTTTAAGAGTTCTAAATTCGTAATGTGAGAATTTAAGAAAAAGCGTAATTTTAGAAGTTAAATTTTTTTATTAAAACAGGTTTTCACAACTAATGAAATATTTGGTATATAAAAACAAATATTAATTTCATTAAAAAATGGTAAATTTAAGGACACCTAAAACATTAATAAATTCTCTTTTTGCTTTTTGAAATTGGCGATTTCAATGTAAACACTATTATTTTGTTTCCAATGCTGAAGAATTACCGTTTAAAACTTTCCAATTTAAGATTTTTACCAAATAATTTGTCAAATGTTGAAATTTAGTGAAAAATCGTACTTTTAAGAGTGGTCTAAATTTTTAATGTGAAAATTTAAGAAAAAGCGTAATTTTAGAAGTTAAAATTTTTTATTAAAACAGGTTTTCACAACTAATGAAATATTTGGTATATAAAAACAAATATTGAAATTTCATTAAAAAACGTCAATTTAAGACACCTAAAACTATTAATAAATTCACTTTTCTGCTTTTTGAAATAGCATTTCAATGAAACACATTATTTTTACAAATATTTGGTATATAAAAACAAATATTGAAATTTAAAGATTTACCAAATAATTCAAGAGTGTTGAACTATTTAGGAAAAACTCGTAACTTTTAAGAGTTATATTTTGATGAGAAACTTTAAGAAATAACGAGCGTTTCTAAAGAAGTTTAAAGTTTTTATTAAAATCAGGGTTTTTCACAATAATGAAATATTTGGTATATAAAAACAAATATTGAAATTTCATTAAAAAACGTCAATTTTAGACACCTAAAACTATTAATAAATTTACTTTTCTGCTTTTTGAAAGAGCATTTCAATGAAACACATTGTTTTTTCAAATGCTGAAAATACCGTTAAAAACTCAATTTTAAGATTTACCAAATAATTTCAAATGTTGAAATTTAGGAAAAATCGTACTTTTAAGAGTTCTAAATTTGTTAATGGTGAAAATTTAAAAAAAAAACGTAATTTTTGAAGTTAAATTTTTTTTTATTAAAAAAATTTTTTACAACAAATAAAAAATATAGTTATATAAAAAAAAAAAATATTTAAATTTCATTAAAAACGTCAATTGTAAGAACATCTAAAACTATTTAATATAATTGGCACTTTTCAGCTTTTTGATTTATGTCATTTTCAATGAAATCACATTTATTTTTTCGAAGTGCTGGAAATACCGTTAAAAACTCAATTTTAAGATTAACCAAATAATTTCAAATGTTGAAATTTAGGAAAAATCGTACTTTTAAGAGTTCTAAATTTGTAATGTGAAAATTTAAGAAAAAGCGTAATTTTAGAAGTTAAATTTTTTTATTAAAACAGGTTTTCACAACTAATGAAATATTTGGTATATAAAAACAAATATTGAAATTTCATTAAAAAACGTCAATTTAAGACACCTAAAACAATTAATAAATTCTCTTTTCTGCTTTTTGAAATTGCATTTCAATGAAACACATTATTTTTTCAAATGCTGAAAATACCGTTAAAAACTCAATTTTAAGATTTACCAAATAATTTCAAATGTTGAAATTTAGGAAAAATCGTACTTTTAAGAGTTCTAAATTCGTAATATGAAAATTTAAGAAAAAGCGTAATTTTAGAAGTTAAATTTTTTTATTAAAACAGGTTTTCACAACGTATGAAATATTTGGTATATAAAAACAAATATTAAAATTTCATTAAAAAATCGTAAATTTAAGACACCTAAAACAATTAATAAATTCTCTTTTCTGCTTTTTGAAATTGCATTTCAATGAAACACATTATTTTTTCAAATGCTGAAAATACCGTTAAAAACTCAATTTTAAGATTTACCAAATAATTTCAAATGTTGAAATTTAGGAAAAATTGAACTTTTAAGATAAGTTCTAATTTTGGGTAATGGTGAAAATTTTTAAGAAAAGGCGTAATTTTAGAAGTTAATTAAAAACAGGTTTTCACAACTTTTCCCGACTAATGAATATTAGGTATAATAAAACAAATATTGAAATTTCATTAAAAACGTCAATTTAAGACACCTAAAACTATTATTAATTCACTTTTCTGCTTTTTGAAATTGCATTTCAATGAAACACATTATTTTTTCAAATACTGAAAATACCGTTAAAAACTCAATTTTAAGATTTACCAAATAATTTCAAATGTTGAAATTTAGGAAAAATCGTACTTTTAAGAGTTCTAAATTTGTAATGTGAAAATTTAAGAAAAAGCGTAATTTTAGAAGTTATAATTTTTTATTAAAACAGGTTTTCACAACTAATGAAATATTTGGTATATAAAAACAAATATTGAAATTTCATTAAAAAACGTCAATTTAAGACACCTAAAACTATTAATAAATTCACTTTTCTGCTTTTTGAAATTGCATTTCAATGAAACACATTATTTTTCAAATGCTGAAAATCCGTAAAAAACTCAAATTTATACAGAATTGAAAATAATTTCAAATGTTGAAATTTAGGAAAAATCGTACTTTTAAGAGTTCTAAATTTGTAATGTGAAGATTTAAGAAAAAGCGTAATTTTAGAAGTTAAAATTTTTATTATAACAAAGGTTTTCCAAAACTAATGAAAAATATTTGGTAATAAAAACAAATATTAATTTACAACAAAAAATGTAATTTAAGAATACTAAAACATTTAAGAAAATCGCTTTTTAGGTTTTTTGAAATTAATTGTATTTAAAAAAAAAAATTTTTTTTTTTCAAAATAAGAAAAGACCATTAAAGAACTTCAATTTAAGATTTAACAAATAATTTTCAAATGTTGAAAATTTAGGAAAAATCGTAACTTTTGGAAGAGTTCTGAAATTGTGTTTAAGTGAAGATAAATGCGTATCAAGAAAGAGCGTAATTTTAGAAGTTAAAATTTTTTATTAAAACAGGTTTTCACAACTAATGAAATTTTTGATATATAAAAACAAATATTGAAATTTCATTAAAAAACGTCAATTTAAGACACCTAAAAATATTAAAAAGTTTCACTTTCAGATTTTTTGGAAATAGCAATTTTCAATGTTAAACCATTATTTTTTTTCAATCTGAAATTTACCGTTAAAATAAACTCAATTGTTTAAGACCTTTACCAAAATAATTTCCAAAATGTTGAAATTTAGGAAAATATCGTAATCATTTTAAGAGTTCCTAAAATTTGTAATGTTGAAAATTCATTCATAATTTCCTATAAAAGGGAGTTGATGTGTTATAATTTTTTATCATTAAAAAGCGTAGCTTTATTCGTATTGCCGCGAATGTGCGCCACCGCCCGGTAGACCAGCATCTGAGAATTTAAAGAATTTTTTATACTATAGAAGTACGATATTCTCTTTTCTGCTTTTTTGAAATTGCATTTCAATGAAACACATTATTTTTTCAAATGCTGAAAATACCGTTAAAAACTCAATTTTAAGATTTACCAAATAATTTCAAATGTTGAAATTTAGGAAAAATCGTACTTTTAAGAGTTCTAAATTTGTAATGTGAAAATTTAAGAAAAAGCGTAATTTTAAAAGTTAAAATTTTTTATAAAACAGGTTTTCACAACTAATGAAATATTTGGTATATAAAAACAAATATTGAAATTTCATTAAAAAATGTCAATTTAAGACACCTAAAACAATTAATAAATTCTCTTTTCAAAACGTCAATTTAAGACAACCTAAACACAATTATTTTTGTGCAAATGCTTGAAAATACCGTTAAAAAACTCAATTTTAAGATTTACCAAATAATTTCAAAATGTTGTAATTTATTAGAAAAAATCTTACTTTAAGAGATTTTAAATTTGTAATGTGAAAAATTTAAGAAAAACGGTAATTTTAGAAGTTATAATTTTTTATTAAAACAGGTTTTCACAACTAATGAAATATTTGGTATATAAAAACAAATATTGAAATTTCATTAAAAAATGTAAATTTAAGACACCTAAAACAATTAATAAATTCTCTTTTCTGCTTTTTGAAATTGCATTTCAATGAAACACTTTATTTTTTCAAATGCTGAAAATACCGTTAAAAACTCAATTTTAAGATTTACCAAATAATTTCAAATGTTGAAATTTAGGAAAAATCGTACTTTTAAGAGAACTTATAATTTGTAATGTGAAAATTTAAGAAAAAGCGTAATTTTAGAAGTTAAAATTTTTTATTAAAACAGGTTTTCACAACTAATGAAATATTTGGTATATAAAAACAAATATTGAAATTTCATTAAAAAACGTCAATTTAAGACACCAAAAACTATTAATAAATTTTTGAAATAGCATTTCAATGAAACACATTATTTTTTCAAATGCTGAAAATACCGTTAAAAACTCAATTTTAAGATTTACCAAATAATTTCAAATGTTGAAATTTAGGAAAAATCGTATTTTAAGAGTTCTAAATTTGTAATGTGAAAATTTAAGAAAAAGCGTAATTTTAGAAGTTAAATTTTTTATTAAAACAGGTTTTTCAACTAATGAAATATTTGGTATATAAAAACAAATATTGAAATTTCATTAAAAAACGTCAATTTTAGACACCAAAAACTATTAATAAATTTACTTTTCTGCTTTTTGAAAGAGCATTTCAATGAAACACATTATTTTTTCAAATGCTGAAAATACCGTTAAAAACTCAATTTTAAGATTTACCAAATAATTTCAAATGTTGAAATTTAGGAAAAATCGTACTTTTAAGAGTTCTAAATTTGTAATGTGAAAATTTAAGAAAAAGCGTAATTTTAGAAGTTAAATTTTTTTATTAAAACAGGTTTTCACAACTAATGAAATATTTGGTATATAAAAACAAATATTGAAATTTCATTAAAAAACGTCAATTTAAGACACCTAAAACTATTAATAAAATTCCACTTTTCAGCTTTTGAAATTGCATTTCAAGAAACACATTATTTTTTCAAGTGCT
>JABUQX010125340.1:0-7500 GCA_015478945.1 Trachelipus rathkii
GACTCCCGAACTTCCACTTTGAAATACCAACCGTCGACAAAAATAAAACTGGGTTATAGCTAACAGCACCGATTCGGGTAGGAGCGGAAGTAGACTAGGCGAGAAACCTGATGAAGAATACACCACACAGAAGGCCCTCAGTGTCGAGAATTTTATCCCTTAGAGGTGAAAGGCCATGAGCGCCTCCGTCGTCCAATCCGATGTGACAGAACGGGCCCAAAAGGCTTATTCAACAGGGTATCTACGCAGACTCGAGAGACTCCGACTCCACCGCTCTTCATAACTACGACCCCCGGACTCCGCGACTATCCGAACTTCCGACTGTTGAAAGGCCAGACGTAAGTATCACCAAGACTCCTGGGCAAGCCCGTGGTATCGGGGAACTATGTAAAACTGACTAATACTTGGACGATAAGATTGAAAAAGAGTAGATTTTCTGTGATACACCATCGAATCCTGTATGATGTTTTGGATGGGGGAATAGGAGATTCAGTCATTTGCCACATATTCGGGGCCCCATAAGTCAAAGGATTAAATTATTTTTAAACACAGGGATGGTCACCTCTTAACAAGCCACTGCACGCAGGGAGCGCCTATTTGAGAGGGGGAGGGTGTGTACTTTCTCAAAAAGTTCACGGCCTATAAGGCGGGCAAATTAACTGCAAAGTAATGAGACAACAAGGAGGACGGCAGGAGCTTTAAAGTGAGAAGGATTACAAGGTTGGTGCAGATGTGAGGCAAAAATACAGAAAAGGAGCTTACCTTAGGATTGTCAACACAAATACTCCGGTGCGCAGAATACTCTCAGCACCTGGGATTGTGCTAAGGGCGACAGAAGCGTCGAAGCAGGCTTGCATGGTTACGCGAGTGATAAGTTCCGCTTGAGCGACTGTGCCGCTGCGGTAAACTATAGGAAAGTAGAGATACAAAAGACCAAGCATACCGCCTGGTAAGATCGAGGGAGAGTCCAAGAGTTAACTCGAAAAAGAGTGACAACTTTGAACACGTTTATAGTCCTGTTTGCCCGTATTGAGCCATCAGCCCACTCTGTTCCAACAAGACAGGGTGCGATATACCCACGAGCCCCCCCCCCAGACTATGAGAGCAGTACTCCATACAATGGGCGAATAAGGCCACCTTTGTATAGCGGAGCAACTGAGAGAAGGAGGAAAGTCTCACACAGTCTAACCAGAACTTCCAGTTCTTTGAGGCCGCCTCAGCAACCGTTGTGAGTGAAGAAAAGTACGTGAGGTTTTCGAGACATTTTTTTAGAATGCTCAAATGGATATAAGTGCAAGGAATTGTATTCAATTTTATTGTCAACAGGGCAGAGACCGATCAGAAACCGTCGAAAGAAGACAGGAAATGTTAGACAGTATTTTGAGAGAAGGAGATTTGTAAAAGAGAAGTGTTTTAAAGGAATGTGAATTTCACAAAGTTATTTCATCCATCAGCGAGAAATAACAACGTAGGAAAGAGTTAAGACGAAGAGCAATTCTGCAGATAGGTAAAAAAGTGGGAGTAAGCAATATTCGTTTTATGTATAACGGAGAAGTGATATGTGGCTCCACGTCATGCAGGAAATTACGAGTTGGGATTAGAGTTGAGGTGCAGATCGAGAAGATCCATTTAATGAAAAGTGGAATAAAGTAGGAGATAAGGAAGACAACCTGAGGAACACCACTATCAGGGGCGTAACTAACAGCCCCCCCACACAACATGCCGGATTCTTCATCGATTTGAAGAGAAAGCTATATTAGAGTATATTGCATACTAAAAAGGGAACCCAAGAAGGAAGGGTGAGCTTGGAGACAGCAGGTTGACGCGTGCCCATACTCGTGCAAATGTTTTGGATATTGTCAGAGCGCCACCACCCAATGCCTGTAGTTCCTAAGAGACGAAAGAACCATAAGCTGCGGGTTAGGATAGGAATGTATATCGCCAGTAGAGTTTCGTGCAACGAAGAGCGCTTCCTTTCGAACAATACAAACTTCCAAATCCCTTCCGATGAAAAGTGGGTTTCAAAAAAGTGTAGTTTATTTCTATTGTATTCTTTTGCTAGATTTCTTCGATAGGATCAGAGAGCTTCCTTTTTTCGGAATAAGGTTGGGGCATGTGCAGACGGTTTCCGACATTTCTGAAGGAGGGAAACGTGGTCGAATTGAGACATAGAGAATTGTTGAGCGCGATGGGGGGCACCGACAGAGATTAGCTCTTATCAGTTTGGGAATTAGCACACACATTGACAGATCGTAATAAGAGGAGGAAACGGCAGATTTAAAGTAAGTTGCTAGACGATGAAAATTGTCCATAAGCGATAGGAGAACCAAGGAGGGTATGCGCACTTTCCTTTGTATGAAAGCCAGCTTTGGCTCGGCGTCGAAGAGTGTAGGGCGCCTGCAAACAGATTTCATGAGCTTGAAATGATAAATTAGCGAGAGTGATAGAGAAACGGAAATATTTTCCACACCACGATAGGCACGACAGGTCATCTAGCCTGAAATGGCCAGAGAATAAAGCTACGATCGAAGACCCATATACGGGATCAAATAGGAAAGAAAAGAGATTATAGTTTCTAGAAAAGGAATAAAATATTGTTTCAGAAAGAGAAAACATTTAGCTGGAGCCAAAGGAATGAAGCTCTAGCTCATAATGAAAGGTCCAATCAAGATTACAGCTCCCTCTTATCTTTTAAATCTTTATATAACATCCATTTACATTTAATATATTCTCTTAAATTAAAGATAGCCAAGTATATAGCTAAAAAATCATCGGCCAAACTCTGGAAAACCCTTACATTTATAGTGCCTGGATCTAAGGAATATTCTTATATCGTCATGAGGAAAGAGCCACTTGACAACTAAGAAAATCGTTTACCGGGACAACAAACATGTCTCTCTTTCCAAATATAAATACTTTGAAAATTTCATAATTATATTCCTATCGTATTAATTATTATTATTATATTAATTATTATATATTATTATTATTATTATGTATATTAATTATTATATTATTACTTATTATTATTGAATTATTTTATTATATATTATGTATTATTAATTATTATATATTATTTATTATTATTATTAATTACTCAATTATTTTATTATTATTATTATTATCTATTATTAATTCATTATTATTATTAATCTATTATTATTATTATTATTATAATTATTTATTATTATTATTAATTATTATAATTATTATTTTATTAATTAATTATTATTATTATTATTATTAATTATTATTAATGTATTATATTAATAAAATGATATTCTTATTATTATTATTATTATTGAGACTTTAAGGAATCCAAAAAATTTTGATCGCTAAAATAATTTCGGGAGTAGAAACTGCATAACCTCCTGTCTACAGATTATTAATAATATAATACTATATATAATTATATATATTATAATTATATTATTATAATAATGATCAATTATATATAAAATATATATATATATTATATATATGTTATATATAATATATAATAATTATAAATATAAATTATATATAATTTTATGGTTTAATTTTAAAATAATTAAAGTAAGACATGTTATAAAAACTTAAAATATAGAAATCTAATATCTAGTATTAAGTATCTATAATTATATATATATTATATATATATATATATATATATATATTATGTATATATATATATATTACTAAATATAAATATATATATATGATATTATAATTTACTATATTATATATAATATATAAAACTATATATTATATAATATAATATATATACTATATAGTTATAAATATATATATAAGTTAATAAATATATTTAATTATATATATTAATAATTAAATATAGATAATATATATATATAGATATATAAATATTTTATTATATAAATAATTAAATAATAATATTAGTATATATCTATATATATAATATATAATTATATATTTATAGATATAAAGTATATGATTTTATATTAATATTATAAATATATCTAAGAGAGGAAGAGGGAGAAAGAAAGAGAGAGAGGGCTAAATTTTTATAAATAAATTTTTATTTCAAAATTAAAGTACGTCATTGTCCTCGTTATCGGATATACTATTTGCTCTAATCGTCATGTCATCGTCATCGCAAAATTTCATAATCGTCCCATGCAACTATATATATATATACAATAAATATACGATATATAAATATTATATAATATTATAATTAATTATAATTAATAATTATTATATACTATAATATAATATAATAATATATATATATAATATAATATATAATTAAATAATTATAGTAAATATATATAATTATATATAATAATTAAAATATATAAAATAAAAAAAAATATGAATAGTCACATATATTATATAATTATGTTACTATTATACATAAGTCTAATATTAATTTATAATTTATTATATATAAAATATCTCTTATTGTTAACGTAAGTATATATATAAATAAATTATGGAAATATTTTTTATATTAATTAAAATATTATATATGTTTTTAGTTATAATTATTTATTATAAATTATAAAATTAATAATAAATAATAATAATAATATTATTTTAATAATTATAATATATTATATAATATATACTAAATATACTATTTATATATATAATATATTATAGGATAATAGGGTGTCTTCACCGAGTTATGTTAGAGCGGTGTATCACCGTACGGAGTGTTTAAGTATGAAAATGTGAATGTGTTGTGTAATAAAAATGCTTCAATTATTTATAATTATATAAGGAGGATGGGATATGTACGTGGTGTCTCGCATCCAGCGCAAATAGTTGAAGGAACTCATGCACACAAACAATGCGAATTGTCGAATGGGATGTATATTAAGTTGTTATCGGCTTCTGTGAAATGCAACATAAAAAATGCAGGTGGTTGCTCTTCTCCGATATTATTCTGGAAATACGGTTGTTCGTTTCCAAGCAATGTACCCAGTATAAACAACTAGACGTCATCCCTAGACAATCGATGTGACCATACAAAAGCGAAACGGTGTCAAATATGAAATAGAGAGTTAGGATATAATGGGTCAATTAGGGTGGCGGGAATAATACGAATACTTTAATAATATCGATAAAGGCAAGAGCTAGACGAGAGGGAATTGAAATATTGGAAGGAATATCTGAAATAAGCATACCTTGGGTGTAGTAATGTAGCTGATGTAACTGGAAGTAGGCGGTGGAGAGTAAATGACCGGCGCGATGTGAAAAGGAGTGGTGTGGAGGTCAGACCTAAACTAACTTAAGATCACAAAATGGAGGGGTGTGAGGTCAATTAGGAGCCTACGAGGAAGTTGATGCGGTGGAAATGAGACAGAGTGTAGTGAACGTAGAGAGTTGCAGAAGTGGTTTGGGGTTGGTGTAAAGTCAGAGCGATTAATTTGGAACGGAGGCCGACGTGACTAGTAGTGAGGGATTTTGCGCAGTAGGACGATAAAGGCATAACATCGAGTTGAGGCAAGGGTGGGTAGCGAGGTGTAACGAAAACAGAAATGCTCGCCGAGGCTGGCTGCAAGAGAATATGGCACACAACGTTAATCCACTAGACGACAGCACGATGATGTTCCACTGGTGAGACATAGATAACAGTAGGAGTTTACAGGGGGGACGGTGTCCAAAGGTAGGGGAGCGGGAGGTGGTTTGTTGTGGTGGGGTTACGATGAGTACAAGCCCCTCATCAACGGAGGTAGACAAGAGAGAGGGGGTCGGAGGTCACGATAACAATTCGGAGACGATGACAGACACTGGACGTTCTGTTGATAGAGGCACCTGCATCGAAAGTGCACAAACGTCCCTCATACAGGCAGGCGTGAGTGGGTCGGGGGGTCCTGTTGGGGAAAGTGGCTGAAGGGAAACCATGACTGACGCTTCGGTGTAGCAAGGATAGCGACACGAGTGTAGTTCATTAATAAGGCGCGGACAATGGAGCCAATTGTGGGTGACATGTGTGTTTAGCAATCGTGAAGACAAAGAAAGGGCGCTGGAATTGCCTGGCTGTCATTGGATTTTGCCTTCATAATGGTTGTTAGGCGGGATTATTGAGGAAAGGATAATCTTAGTGGGCGCGGAGTAAATGCTCGCGTTTGATAAGCCGAATAAGCGGTAATGTTATATGACAGGTGGGAAGCTCAGCATTGGGCGGAAACGCAAATCGGGCCCAATAGGGTGAACGATTCACCGTAGCGCATGAACAGGAGGTCTCATAATCAGGTGGTGCAAGACGTTATGCTGGTGATGGGTTATATGGGGCTAGAGTGGAGGGATTTTATCGGGGGCCTTAGTTCTTCGAGGGAAAAGTGTTTGACAGGACAGGCGTTACCGAGGGGTCTCATAGTTCCTGGCGAAGACCGGGGGCGGGGGGGCCGGGTTGTGTTTGAGCTCGACTGGAGTGATTACCTTTAAGATCTACAATGGAAGGAACTATTTTACTAACAGGATGGGGGCCGTGCTAGGGCAGATTAATGGAGGCAGCGGTAGGTAGGTGACCGGGGGGGACCTATGATCGAACAGAACCTTATTGACCGGGAAGATGGATCGGGGGAGAAGGATCTGGGAGTCGGCGATTTCGCATGGCCCCTGGACCAGTGAGTTCGACCTGTTAAGCACGCGGGAACTGGACTACTTTCTGGGCGGTACATTACAAAGGCATAGGCCGGTATAACGGCGTGGTGTTTATGAGACACAGTAACCTCACGCCGAGTGATGCGTCGCCGGGTCGAATAGCCAACGCATGTAAGGTGGAAATCAAATACGGACGTCGTAGTGTGCATTGGCATAAGAATGGAAGACCTGGGTGCCAGGAGGCTGGAGGCGATGTGATTCGGCGGGGTGACTGGAGGCGTCTTCTAAGCAAGACAATATTTAAATACTGATAATGGTACAATGGGGAGGGAGCAGTTGAATACGGACCTGCTACGTTCGTCTGCCCTTCATTGCATGGCTGTGGAGATAGAGGAGAGTTATTGGTTGGGTAATCAATTGAAGACGGAATACTTATTAGCATATAGAGATGGTTAATTGGAATAAGTTAGTACCGATTCGCGAGTGATTAAATGAAAGTGTATTGATTACCGATTGGTTGTTTAATTTTTGTACAGTTCCTGGTGTTAGATAAGAACTAATTGTTGGTATCACTGAACGCGTGTTATTTGGGGTTATCATTTGTTGCGTGTGAAAGGAGGGATAGAACCGTTATCAAAACAAACTGTCGAGAGGAAGAGCCCACCGTCATTTTCTATGTGCATTTCGAGAGAAGAATGGAGAAAAAAGTATATCATCTGGCATTCGCCATCGCATTGTGTTGTGCGCAGGTTTTCGTATGCACGGTGCGCTAGCACGCAATCGTAACATGAGGTCGCCATCCCGTTCCTTAATGATGAATTAAATAATCGAACTTATATTCTGACACATTTTCATACTTAAGACATCCTGTACGGCATACACCGCTGTAACATAACCCGTGAGATACATTGTAATGGGTATATATAT
>JABUQX010125340.1:15000-17036 GCA_015478945.1 Trachelipus rathkii
AAATAGAAAATAAATAAAGTATTAATTAATGTGCCCCGAGCAAGTATTAATATTTAAATTAAGACCTTGGTATTATGGAGTGGTAAATTGGTCTCATACGAAATAAAGAAACATCTTCGCTGAGCAAATGACAATTGCCTAATAAAGAAAGACACTTTAAAAACGGCTCTCCAGGCGCTTTGCAACACCTCTAATCTGCTCTCTCAATGAACATAGTATACAACCCATTAAGGCAAATACAAAAAGATGCATTCCAACTACAAAACATTATTATTATTATTATTATTATTATTATTATTATTATTATTATTATTATTATTATTATTATTATTATTATTATTATTATTATTATTATTATTATTATTATTATTTTTCATTATCATTTTTCATTATCATTATTCATTATCATTTATTTTTATTACAATTATAATTATTATTATTATTATTGTTTTAATTTTTAGTTTTATTATTATTATTATTATTATTATTATTATTATTATTATTATTTATATTATTATTATTATTATTTATTAATAAATATATTATTATTATTATTATTATTATTATTATTACGTTATTATTATTATTCACATTTTATATTCACTCTTAGTGGCACATACGTGAACCCTTTGCACCACAATACAGCAAGATCAAGCGCAAAGAACATTGGTACTTTCAAAATTTATTATTATATTATTATTATTATTATTATTATTATTATTATTATTATTATTATTATTATTATTATTATTATTATTATTATTATTATTATTATTATTATTATATTTTAAATATTTCATTGAAAATTAATGTTTAAATACTTCAAGCATGATTGCTAATAATAATAATAATAATAATAATAATAATAATAATAATAATAATAATAATAATAATAATAATAATAATAATAATTAAAATTATAATAATAATAATAATAATAATAATAATAATAATAATAATAATAATAATAATAATAATACTATTAAGTGTAAGAATAAAATAAGTGTAATAATAAAATAAATAATAATAAATTAATTAATAATATTATTCATAGGGATAAGAATTAGTGGTGGTAGTGATAAATTAATTAATAATTTTTAAAATAATCATTGATTTGATCAATTTAGTATATTAATTATATATTAAATTCATAATGTCTTAAGTTTAATATTTCGATATATATATATTATTTTCGTATTACATAAATATTTACTTATGCATATATATTGATATATATATTAGTTGTATATATAGCATATATATATATATATATATATATATATATATACATATATATATGTATATATATACATATATAAAAAGTGTGCTATATATATATATATATATATATATATATATATATATATATATATATATATATATATATATATATATATATATATATATATATATATATATATATATATATATATATATATATATATATATATATATATATATATATATATATGTGTAGGTGTGGCTAAATCTAGCAGCCACTGGTTCCTAAAAGGGCAACCTAATCCGTTAAATTTGGCAATCCATTCCGTTAAATGGCAAACCTTAACTAATTTTGAGCTTTTTGGTACTTTTACCAATTTTGAACATTTTTTACTATTAATTTGGCTACTTTTTTTAACGTTTTGACACGGAAAAGGGAAGCCAGATTTTTCGTTAAATCTGGCGCCCTAATCCGTTAAATTTGACCTTTTTCACCCCATCCAAGGACTTTGACCTTGACCTTTTTGGCCTTGATTTTTAGTTACTTTTTTATATGTTGTTCATGGTCAGTCGATCTCAACTTGGGAGGATTTTGGGATTTTCCTATTGGTGCTCTGGCACGTCGAAAAGTAAAAGACTTGAAACTACTTGAGGTTTTTGGAAATTCCAGCCGCTGCTCGGTAAAGATCGAAATTTCATCATTCTCATTTGGTTTTTTGACGTTTGATACGTTGAAGGGCGCAGAAAACGCGCAGCCGTTTCACGATAAATGCGGAAACGGTTAAACACCCATCTGAGGCTGAACGAAGTGCGAG
>JABUQX010125341.1:0-29747 GCA_015478945.1 Trachelipus rathkii
AGACTATTATGCTTAGTGATTGATTCAGAAGAAGACCTCTAATCCAATCCGTCTTTTCATTAGGTATTATCAGGTGTATATATACTACTAATTAATATTAGACTCACTATACATACTTATTTATAACTATACTAAATCGATGATTTAATCTATTACTAGCATTCATTCTTCATAGCTCAGTAACTCATTTTTATATATAACCTCATATATATATATATACCTTATTAAATTGTTGAAATTTATTTATATATATATTCAAATTATTTAAATATATATAATATTAAATATTTAAGCTCTATAATTATTATATTCTTTTATATAATAATATATATAATAACTATAATTATTATATAATATAACTATTATTTATATTATTCTCGACTATTTATTATGCACACTTAACATACTATACGTTATCACCTCCTACATACTCCTATTATTTTATATTATATATATATTATAGATACTATAGTGCCTATATCATACTTATATATTTATAAATGATATTAGTATAATATATATATATTATTTCCAATAAACAAATTCTGGGGCGTGTTAGGTGTGAGAAGAATGTTAGGTGTGAGAAAATAATGAACGCGCATTAGAGAGTTAAATGTGTGTGAAGAAAGGAGTAAATTGAGAGAATAAATATGGTTGAGTACATTTAGAGATGTGTTTTCTTGTGTGGGTTATTCTAGTGGTAGTCAGTATTTTTTTTAAGCGGAATGTATAAGTGGTTAGAGTGTTGTTTTGGAAGTTATGAAGACGCTGAGGGAACGAAGAATAAAGTGGATTGAGTCATGTAATGCAGTTGTACATGAAGATGAGATAATGTAAGAAGCTTGGCAGAGGCGAGAGTAAGGGCATGATAGAAGAATAAATGGTTGGGTTTTGTGAGGGGGATAATGTGATTGTAGCCCACCAGGCCAAGAGATTGAACCCATATTACGAAATGCCATTATAGTGAGGTCGTACCACGTCCCTATGAAGTCTAGGGTAGGATTTTTTTCTGACTGCGTAACCGAGTTTTTCACAAGATATAGGGAGGCGGCAAGCTTGGCTTATCTTATTACGATACTTGCGTCATATTATCTTCTACAACTTTTCTGTTTTCCGGTGCAATAATGTTTCCCACATTACCTATTTTATACCCAGTCTTTTGGGAAATTAGAAGGTTGGTAAATGATGATAATTAAATATTATTGATTTATTCAGGGAGAGGGAGTATATAACATTTACGCTTAAACGCTCATTAATCGCATGAATAAGATCTATCAGTCGATAGTGATCCTTTACTATAGAATTGGTAACTAATATCCTTTATAACTCTATTCAATATAGTTGTTAATATACTTTCCACTATTTTATTACATTTCTCAGCCTTATAGTATAGATTGCTATGTACTATTTTACTTATATAAAAATATAGATTTACTCGACTCGGCCATTTCATTTTTTTTACGGTATTTCCTCGTCGTTTACTTAGTTCTCAGGTTTCCTAGAACGTCCTCGACTTCACTTCCACTATAATTCTTGTATGATCACTAATTCCCTCTATTTTCAGTTTTCTAGCAAAGCTTTCGTTCTTATTGTATTTTGCTTATCTTAATATCATCTACTTCTTATCCCCATCTTTTACCTACACATTTCCTGACTATAATTATTTTCTATGTTTATATTCTATCACTTAGTATTTAAGTAAATGAGCATCTATATAACATATTATTGTCTTCATTAGTATTTGAAAAGTTGTTTATAACTTCTTTACAGTGACTACTACATCTTATTCAAACCTCATTACGTCCTATATATTATCTATCATTTAGTACTACGCTAGTGATACAACTACCCATATCTTGTCCCTTTCAATAAATTTATTCTTATACTTCTTCTCTACTTTATTCTCAGTATTTTATCTCTCATTTTAATTACTTTATATGTACAAGATATTCCAGTTAATATTCTCAAAGGTCTCCTCGCTCATCTACTGTAATCTCGTAGTGGGAGTCCTGCGGTTATATGTTTTTGAGGGGAAGACTTAGTGAGTAGGAATATAAATATTACAAGTTGCTTACTATTATTACTAATATTTTCGTGCTTGTTTGCAATTGTGAAATGAAAAATATAGGCGTAAAATTACATTTTCTAATTTCACTTATACATACTCTTATTAAATTTATATACTGCGAACTTCAATTATATTTATAACGGTACTGATGAGCAGCCGATATTATAGCATGGCAGGAACTGAAGCCAGGAAAACAAACTTATTGCGCCGCAGTTCTCTTATAGTAATACTAATCATATGGTTACATAATTCAGATCCCCACAGTTGATCCATATTCCACCTGCCATTATTATTATCAGCATCAATTACTGTATCACAATCCTCACCATGCTGTGTTTTGCCTTATCGTTATATTAATTATTTCGATAATCATTTCTAATTGTTAGGATGAGTGAGACAATTGGAGCTAACGTACTCTCTGAGTTTTAATATTTTATGTATTAAGCTGTAGGTATGAAATGAGAATTCAGTGAACAGACAGAAATGTATGTTAAGGTAGATTTTGAATGTAGGAAGTGGCTGGTAGCTATCAATCACTTCTTGGGGGAATTCTTTATTGTGGATCTAGCTTCTTAGAATAATGTCATATGAGGTTTCTGCTATGGTGGGATTGTGTTACCAAATTCTGGTTGTTTAATTGTGTATGTGATATACTATGGTGTAGGAGATTATAGAGTAATTGATCCTAAAGCCGTTACAATTCTGTTCAGAGTGGATTATTTCTATTATTGGGGTTCTATTGAGACCGTGTTTAGCTTCGGTGATTGTAGATATTGCTATTTTAAAATAATGGATATTATGCAATGTGTTTAGTATGTAAGTTGTTGTTGATTGTTTGTAGAAGTGCGGTATAATATACGATTGAAACTACACCTGAGTGTATTATACTTCTTTCGCTCTTTCGGCTCATATCCGGAAAGAATGGATGAAGTCGGTTGATTAAAGCTGATGTAATACTGTAAGTGTGCTGGCAATGGTTTCCAGTAAAGAATGGGCAGATTTGGCAGGGCGTTACGCAAATACAATCGGTGCATTATATTGTAGCCTGTTAAATTACTGGTTGCTGTTTTTTCAGGGGAGACCTGGCTCAAGGGATGAACCCACATTGACGAAGATACCACAGTGAAGGGTTCAGTCACAAGAACTTGTCGCATCCCTCTGGGCTGGACTTTCTCTTTTTACTGCCGACGAGCTCTCTACTTAAGGGGATCGGTAGGCAGGAGGGGCTTTTCTTCGCTCTTACCTTCCTCATGCCTCTATACTTCTACTTAATTATCTATCTCCTATTTTTCCTCTACGGTTATCGGCACCCACTCTCTCACGCATCTACATAGGGCAACGCGTAGAGGCCCGAGGTATAAAGAAGATTTACGAAACAAAAATCTTCTCATTTTTTTTATATTATTGAAAAGCTAATGTCATTAGTTTCATTTTGTCCTTAAAGAAATAAAATAATGATGGTAAAAATGTAAGGCCAAAAAAAAATAAATGTGTGTATTGGTGAATTTCTTCTTTATTAACCTTTCAATTTCCAAGACCTCTTAATTTCATAACTTGCCTTTGCCATTCACCCAGGAGTTGATTACAATATAAAAATAAATAGTTTACCTTTCATTTAGTTTTCGTACATTGCTGTATTATTAATTAATTATTCCTATTACTTTATTATTATTATTATTATTCATTATTATCATTAATTATTATTTCTATTATTCATTACTTATTATTATAAATTTTTATTTATTATTCCATTATTATTTAATTATTATCTACTTATTATTTAATATTCATATATTATTATTACTTATTCTTAGCTTATTATCATTATCTATTCATCCATTATTATTCATTCATTATTATTATCTATTATTCTCTTATATTATTTTATTACATTTATTAATATTTCTATCTCAACATAAATACTAACAATCTTGATCATTACTAGATCCGCTTTTTAACATACTATCTCCGTAGATTATACCCAATAACTATTACTTAAATGTATAATCTCGTTTATTTTCCTCGAATACAAATATTTGGCCATTTTGTGATTCTCTCACTTCATATTACTTATTACATTCATCACCTATTATTCACTTCATTACTTATTATTATTATTATTTATCTATTACTTATTATTATTAATTATTATATTATTATTATATTTAGTCTCATATTTTTGTACACTTCTTACAGTTTTTGGCGGAAGGTAATATTTGCATCTTCTCTGCATGATATGGACCTTCATATCTCGATGACTTTCCAATGATAGCTCTCAATGATTTCATTTCCACTGCCTGAATTTTTGCCAGGCATCCGGTCTACTCCTCTGCTCATAATTTTCTAAACTGTAATTTTTTTTCTACTGTATATTTAATTAATACAAAAAAAAACTTTCTATTTTTTAAACGTAATTTCACTTTCACTTCGTTTTTTTGGGAAAAAAATTAGAATTAACTTATTTTTATTTTTTTGATGTTTACCGCCGCACTCACGAGGCAGTAAAGCTGCCTAATTCAAAGAGTGGCGCGATCTATCGACTGTAATATTGTTGGATTCTAGTCTGCGTAAATTACGGCATGATTGAGACTTAGTGGAAAATGAATTGAGTTCGGGGGTACTAAATGAGAATGGAATCACAGAAGATGGAAGAGAATCACAAAACAGAACAGAGTTGGCAGGAAAGAAAGAAGCACCACAGGACTAGTCTGTGATTACTAATATCAATAGAAAAACTCATGTGCCGACAGCACCCCTTGTGCTAACGAGAGCGTCGTAAAGGTGGTAGGTACGCGAGTGGAAATTTCAGACAGACTTGCCGCTGCGGTAAACTTTATGAAGAGATAAAGGCATCAAACATCGTGCGGTAAGGATAGAGGGTCAAGGTGGACCTAGAAAGGTACAACGGACACGATATAAAGCACTTTTGACCTCTTGACTCGACCCTATCCCAAAAGCCGGAGTGAAACCAGAGCTACCCCCAATTGAGAGCAGATAATACTCCTACAGGGCGGATGAGACCTTGTGATAAGGCCTGGAGTAACTGAGAAGAGGATGAAGTGGCTAGGTTTTCAGGTCTTTGAAAATAACCACCTTCAATTAAAGAATATTAAAGATGTTGAAGACAGTGAGCATTGTCGCGATAAATAATGTGGACGTTTATCTTCCCGGAGCTGCTTAGGATTCCTCAGTGGTGCTAGCAGCCTCCTGCAGTCTAACACCCAGACGCAGCAGAGGGACTCCCCCCAGTGACAATAGCCTTGCGAAGCAACTCCCTCTTCCGGATTCTGGAAGGACAATTCGTGAGTTAGATTTAAGAAGCGAGTAGCTGTCAGGTAGAGTTGGTGGTCACATTCAAGGATCACTGAGAAGCTTCGATTCCCACTCTGTACTCTTAGGTGCAGTTGGTCCCGCACCTGCAGAAGCTTGAGAAGTAAGGTACAGGCTGGCACAGGATATCCGAACAGAGTAGCGCCCACTAGAAGAAACTTGATTTGATTGTTCGGTGATTTTTTGATGGGTGTTCGGAATCAAATGATGGGTGTTCATGGTTGCTTGCTGGTGTTCGTTTGTGCCACTCCAGTGGCACTGGTCACTTTCCTGGTGGGTTTACCAATTTGAAAGGGGTTTATTTTGATCTAATAAAGCACACTCAATACTAGAAGACCTTTCAGATGTTGAACTGGAGTGAGCAGCATTCGCTCACGAAAGTGGCGCTTCTTTCCCGGAGGCTGCTGTATGTGCATCCTCAGCGGGTGCTAGCAGCCTCTCTCTGCACAAGAACGCACAAAGGAAAAAAAGTCTCGCCCAGTCTAACAGAATCATCACCCGATCGTCAGTTCTTTTGAGGACCAGCCTTATGCTCCGTTGTCGATGTTAGGTTTCAATGACATTTATTTTTAGTTTATGTATAAGGCCATATGGAATGTTTATATTTGCCAACAGGGAGTAGATTCGAGAGAACCGTTTGAATAGAGATAGGAAAGGTTAGAAAAGTGCCCTGAGAGGAGATTTGGTAGAAGGTTGGCGTTTTTAAGAATAAATTTTATTCAAGGTGTGAGACGAACCCCACCCGGAAATTCTATCCATTTCAGCATCAGCATGAATAGAATCGGAAAGATTAAGACGAAGAGGCAATTCCTAGAAGTAAAAGAGGGAGTCAGAATTGAAATGAGTTGAAGATGAAGGGTCGACTCATCGGCATATTAGTGGATATAGTTAGATATCTATTTGACAGAATACATTTAATGAAAAGCAGGAATAAAGTAGGAGAAAAGACAGAACCCTGAGGAACACCACTATTGACAGAAAAGAAGAACGTCGCCCATCAACAACAGCCAATATTGAAGCGATTTGAAAAGAAAACTAGGACATTATAGTAAGCAAAAGAGATAAGAGGTAAACCACAAAGGAATGGAAGACTTGGATAGCAAGTGACACGTGCCATTCCCGGCTCAAATGCCTTTGGGATATGTCAAGCGCCACCCAAAAAGTCTCCCCGTAGTTCCTAAGGGGCGGAAACCATAATCTGTTTAAATAGGAAAGTATAGTCGATCAGTTAGAACTTCGAAGCGCCGATTAAGCCGTACTGGCGATGCGGAAAGAAAGGGAAATGAGATTAATGATTTGGTTTAAGAAGTGAGAGAGTTGAGAAGGTTTCAAAAGATCTTAGATAGAATACAGTTAGAGCTACTAGGGCGATAGTAAGTATAGAAAGTATCAGAACGACCTTCCCTTTTTTCGGAATAGGTTGGACATAATGGCGCTTCCCAACACTGAAGGGAAAAGTGGCTATCGTATGTGAGGCATAAAGGAATATCCAGTTGATTCACGAGGGGCGAGGTCACACCGCGAAGCCAAACACCCCTCAAACAACTCTGGAAAATTCAGAGCAGCATCCTTTCTTTGAAATAGACTGAAAATATGTAAGTGTCCATCACCCGGTCAATTGTAATCACAGGTAAGGCATTGGTCACATGAAAAGGGAAGTAGCAGGTGGAGGATTTCTGGAGTCGTCTAAAGTTTAGCTAAAGGAAAAACTGAAGACTAAAAAGATTAGCCTTTTCAGTTGGAGAAACCCATCAAGGCAAATAAGAGTTGAAAAGGCAGATGGGAGGAAATTATAAGAGATGGTTTGTCAAGAGTCTAGAAATATTTGTCAGTAGCAACACCAAGATGTCAGCGCACTTTTATTTAATGATCGACCTCTTTGCTTCGAATGATATCCGAGCAATTATTAAGAGTCGAATAATGAGTTAGTTGGAAAACAGAACGAAAAATTTTCCACTCCCTATAAGCACTGTCTAAAGTCTGAACGATACCAGAACAAGAAGGATCGAAATATGTATTTTGAGGAGAACGATCAGACGTAGAATGAGAAAACCTGCTCATCCCAGTAGAGATCGAAGTCCATCACTTTATCGGCAGAGGTCGAGCCGTCTTCAGAGTCAAAGCAATTACTCCAATGGGTAGTTAGTGTAGAAGCAAACGCAATGCCCCAATCGGTCCGATCAAAGTGCCAGAAAAAACGCATAGGGTAGGAAGGATGGCGCTGTTGGAGAGAAAGTATTAAATTAAGAGAATATAAGGTTGTGGTCAGATTTACCCGATAGGAGCCGAAAGGTTGGTGTATTTATAAGAGAGAAGGACTAAGTGGTGAAACATAAATATCAAATGTGTTCAAGAATTGGTTGGGATGATCCGGAATGTGGTGTAGGTTCTTTATTAGTTGCTCCAGATATGTTTGAGAATACTGAATGATTCGGCTTCCCACCATTTAAAATCGATATGAAGAGGACCCCAACCTGCTTCAAGTGGTTGTGTACATTGAAATCCCCTAAATAGAGGACTTCAGTTATTTAGATGAGAAGATATTACACAGTCTCGTGAGAAAGTAGTAAAGTAATCAAAAAAAGGCAATGAAAATCTGTTCTGTTAGGAAGCATAAGATCAAGGTATTCAAAAAGACATGAAAATCTGTTTCTGTTAGGAGAACAGTAAGCAGAAGCATAAGATTATTGTAGAGGGAAGAAAGATTTTTAAGCTACAGAACATCAAAGGTTAGGAGATTCTAGATTCTCGAAGAATGTGTTACAGGAGTGTTTCTTTATTGTTTCACATCAGGTCCCATACTTTCCACCCTAATCAGAAGGAAATTATTTTGAAATAAGTTTATATAAGTTGGATATATTAAACGAAGTTACAGAATGAATTTTTCTTAGCCATATGGGTCTTCAGACAAGAGCAAAAAGATTAGGTAGTTAGAGAGGTGGTATTTCCACGGTATGTAGAGTTTAAGAAGTGCAAACCAACGGATGAAAGCTGGTAAAGTCAATTAGATATGACTCACAGTCTCTCCAATATCTACCAACATACTACCCTTTTACACATTACATAGTAAAAAAAAAAAGGCTAGAAAAAAAAATTTTTGGAGCATTTGTGTAAAAATCTTGCCGCCTCCTACACACCCTACCAAATTCTAAAAACCTGAATATTAAATTCATTGTTGAAAAAACCTGGAAATGATCGTAAAAGTATGAATAATCCAGAAAGGCTCTTAAAACAACACTCACACTCTTCACGAAAATTGGCTACAAAAAGGAAAAAAACTAATTCGATCAACTAAAAAGGGTGGAAGACTATATATCGAATATATAATTAATTCGGCTGATTAATAAGGTATTAAATGTTCGACAAACCAAAGTTGGGAAGAAACGCTATCTATCACTTAATTTTTATAATATTATTTTCATTAAGTTATTAAATTATTATATTTATATTTATATTATGGCATATTTTTATAATTTTTATCTTATTATTTCCGAAATTTTATTTATTTTTTATTTCTTATTTAGGTTTTATTATAAGTTTAAAAGAAGTCGAGGAAAAAAAAAAAACAACCATAGTAAACTTAGCTAAACTATGTATTGAGCTTCACAATAGTCCATCCTAAAACTAACCATACTAATCTAACTAACTAAAAGCTTCAAAATCAAATAATTAAAAAACGAAATAGAGGACGAATATTTTCATTTTTAAAGTTACACTAGATTCTTTTCCATTATATTAGTACCTATATAGTTAAATTTAATTTAATAATACAGTATAAAAAAAAATTTAACGAACTAAAATAAAGTGTCAATTACTGATGTTTAATTTTTTTTTATAATTAAAGTATATTTAAAAATATGTACATAATATTTATATATAGATTATTAACTAATTAATAATTGACTAATAAATTTTAAATGAATTATTTTATTTGACTTAAATTAATTATGAAAATTAATGGTGGTGTTTGACTTAGTAATCATAGGACATTTTAGCTAATGTAAAATTCTAAAGCAAGAGCAGTTTCATATTTTTTAAAAATTTGTGTTGTATGCCATAGCATTTGTACCTATCTAAATTTGTCTATAGTATTGTACTCCTAAAAAAATAAATATTATACTTGCAGATGTCAAGAATGGCTAAGAGAGAATAAAAGAGTTAAAAGAATCTTATTTCTTTTCCCAGTCATTTGTGATTTACGAATTTTGCAACAAAATTTAAAACCCATTAGAAAAAGTCGATATTCAGTAAAGTTATTTAATTAATATCCCTACAATATTCATTAATATTGGAGAATTTTTTGAACATTTTATAATTTTGCTTTTTTAATTTGCTTTGAAATGAAATATAATTGTGTATTCTGTTGTTAGATAATTGAATTAAACTTAGAAGAGGGAGTAATAAACAGAACATCTCCTTTTGAAGTCAAAGAGACTGTTACATCGCTTCAGCAATTCACTTTACTTAAGCACAATTTGAAAAAGAATGTAAGTTTTATTTGTGGAATTAATTCTTTTAATTTTTAGAAATGTTCTGAAATTTTTAATTAGTGAACAAAATTTTTAAATTTTATTATTTCATTTAAAAATTTTGGGTTGTTAAGAAATGGAATTATATATTTTGTTACCCCTGGTAATAAATGTTCATGTAGTGTTTTCTACTGATATATTTTTTGCCTTAAGTCTAGCCCCATAGTTTCAGTGTTTCAGTAAATACTTTTAAATTGTTATTCCAGTTGGTTGCTGGTGAGAATATAAATTTGGATTTGTATGACCCTAAGAAAGGTGAAAAACGGTACGTCCTTTTTGTGGTTGATGCTCCAAAAACATCGAATAAATTGCCTTTTGCAGTCTTCATTGTTCCTCACGGCAGGTGAATTTATTTACTATAGGTTTAAATTATTTAATTAAATACCCTTAATTATTATAATGAAGAATACTCTTTGTAGTCTGTAATACTAGGGCTTTTAACACATCAACTTGCACTTATTTATTTTTCCCCCTAATCGCATTCTGCTTGCTAATATGTTGTACAACTTCATACTCATTTATTATTACAATGAACATTATTTATCTAAGCTCTTAAGTCGCATACTTTGAACTTCCTTTGAACAGAACCCATGTGGATTCGCAGTCCTGCACATTTCATAATTACTTTCTCTATTCAACTCTAACACCCCAGATTTGACAGCTAACAGAGTTGAAAGTGATTGGTTTAATATTAATATCGAAGTGAGGCAGGGATGTGTTATGTCCCCTTGGTTATTCAATTTATATATGGATGGGGTTATGAAAGATTTAGAGGTGGGGCTGGCAGGGGATGGTGTTAGAATGATGGAGAACGGAAGAGTGTGGAGGGTGCTCTACCTATTATTTGCGGATGATTTGGTTTTGTGTGGTGAATCTGAAGCAGAGTTCTTGAGGAATTGGTACGATGAACATATCGCAGGGCTTGTAAAGAACGGAGGGGTTTTGAAAGTAAATGCGTAGATACAACGAGTATAGTGTTTGTAGTATTTGTGAAGTGAGGACATCCCTAGTGTGACCGTTAGCCTAGATGGTGCAGCAGCTGGAAACAAAGAGTTCTGAGTGTATTATTATATTAGTGAATAATTAGTTAGTATGAAAAGGGAGACTAGATGATCGCAGAGTGTAGTAAGGAAATTATTGTGAATTGCCGATATTAAGGTGGCTGGAGCAATTATTAACTCCATTGGTGATGTAAAAGAGGTAAGTCATTGAGTGCAATTCACTAGGGTCTTTACCATTGAGGGTTATATTATCATCTGTGTTAATGTATATAGTGAGACTATGGGTCTGGGAATACTTATAGAGGTAAAGATCTATTAAGTTCAATTATGTTAACAGATGGATCAATCTTAAGGTGGCGTAGTTAGGTGTGAGAAGAACTTGATAAAATGAGGAATGAAATCGTCAGGGAGTTGAGTTTGTAAGTGGTTCGTGAAGAAAGGGGTAAAATGAAGAAGAATCAGATGTGAAAGTACGTTGAAATGGTTGGGTCATGTGGAAAAGGATGAATGATAGTCGGTTGGGTTAAGAGAGATGTATACTGGGGCAACGAGTGTGCTGGAATCACCGCATAGGGAGCTAGTATTATATATTGGAATTGAGGTCAGTAAAGGAATGCTGGATGGAGGAAGAGAAATCGAGAAAGACTAAACTCGCGATGAATAAGAATATGTGCATAATAGGAGTTAAATACCGAAGTGGGGTTATTGTGAAGGGGGTAATGAAGTTGTGAGCCTCAATATATTACTTTATTTAGCTCTAGTATTTTTTTCGTGGCTTTATATATTCTTATATTATTTCTATAAGTTTTTTACTATTAAATCGTCATAACATATAATAATAATATATATATGTATTATACCTGGGCCAGGGATGAACCCCACATTGACGAGATGCCATAGTGGGGGTTCGTCGCGGACCCATGAAGCTCTAGGGTGATTTTTTCTGACTGGGACGAGTTCTCAATAAAAGGTATAAAAGGGGGCGGTAAAAGGAGTGGAACTTTCTTTTCGACTTGCGTCATAGTTTTCTACGAGGTTTTCCTTGTTTCTGGTGCATGCTGCGCACCTTGCCCCCAGTGAATCAATGACATATATATTATATAATATAATATTATATATAATATACTATATATATATATTAATTATATATATTATATATATATATTATTATATATTAATTATAATATAATTTAATATATTATATATATATTATTATATATATTATATATATATATAATATTATGATATATAATATTATATATATTATTATATTAATTATATTAATATTTATATATATATATTATATAATAAATAATTATATATATATTATTTATATATATATATATATATAATATTTTATAATATATTATAAATAATATATAATAATTATTATATTATAGGGATGTATATTATTCTACGATAAGTATCTAGTTAATCGGTATCTTGGTATTCAGGGATAGTATTCGGATATAACCTTATTATTTGATGGTAATCAGGTATCGGTATAATCTTAGGTTAAAATGGCCGAATTCACTATAGACTCGATATACTTCATTACTTTATTTTGGGTGATAAAAAATTATGCAAGAAAGCTCTTATGTATATCAATATATAAATATTCTATGTATATTTATTCTGATTAAGTCATATTGGTTTATTAAGTTATGTGTTTTTTTTTTTTCCTCGATTTTAATTTTTTACGTATTAGAAAATTTTTTTAGCGTTTCTCCAACCTGGTCTTTAGCGCAAAATTTACGCCTTATTTTGGACAGCCCATTAATATTATATAATTTATATTAATAAACAGATTTATTCATTAGATTAATAGTTGATCAATAGTATTTTATTTATTTTCATGTACGACTAATTTCGTGAGAGTGTGGAGGTGCGGAGTGTTTTTATAAACTTTTCCTGGATTAATTTCATTTATTTTTATTAGATATTTGCTGTAAATATGAGGTTTTAATCGTTTTTAAAATTTTAGAAGTATTTATTAAGGTTACGTAACACGAATAATTAATTTTCTACTTACCATATTAATTCTTTTGGTTTATTATTTTGTCTATAGGATACTCTTTTTTTTATTTTTTTTGATGCATTTCAGGGCTCTACACACTATATATTTTTTTTTTTTTTTGATTGCGAATTTTTAGTAGGGTAAACTGGGATAAGCTAGATATGTGCACAGGCGTGGTCTTTTATATTTATCTTTTTATGACTTTTCCACAACATCAAATGGCTTGCAACTTACTATTACTCTGCATCCATGGATAATACTTAACTTATCTCTACTATACCTAAAAATTTTATGTCTACTAATTCTTGGGACAGAGAGATTCATTAAGTTATTAAATCCTTATCATAATTTTCAGTTTAATAATATCCAATAACTTATATACTTATTTTTTATAATTTCCGATATCTAGAGGGTGGAGTATGTGCCTTTGTAAAATATATATAACATTTAACCTATATAACACGTTCTCGAGAAATCTCGAATTACTCCCTAAACTTCGATGTTCTGGGGCTATAAAATCTTTCTTCCTTCTAAACTTTCACATTTTAATAATTCTTATTGAACTTCGTTTAGGAGAGATCATCTTTACTAACATAAAAGTTTTCATGCCTTTTTTTTGATTACCTACTAAACTTTCTCACGAGAACGGCTTATATATCTTCTCATCCCAAATACTGAAGGTCCCTATTTAGGGGATTTCAAAATGTACACAAAACTGAATTGTTGGTGTTCCGTCTTCGTAACGAAATTTAGTTTGGCAGGAGCCGGAATCATTCAAGTAATTCTCAAATAGATCTGGAAGCAACGATTAAACTATAATCCTACGGGACCACGCCCTTATACGGATCGTACTCAACCGATTCTTTGAACACAGACTTAAACCTATGTTTCAACCACTAGTTGTTTACCTTCTCTCTATAATAATATATTAACTATAAATCCACCTTGCTCTTAATTGAGGAATAACGCGATAATTCGACCACACCACCATTATCATCACTAATTGTTATACTTTTCTCTCGCGGTCTACAACACATCAGTCATTTCTCTGCTTCTAGAGTGCCGTTATTATACTGAGAGGCAACATATTAAGTATAAATTAAAAAAAAAATTATATGATTGCCGAAAAACTAACCGATTGGGGGGCATTGAGCGTTGCTTATACTAACGCTTGAAACTATTAAATTAAAAGTGACTGCTTTGACTTCTTAAAAGGACGCTTCAGGATTCCCTGCCGATAAAGTGAGGAATGTAAATTGTTAATGGGCACGAATGAGCAGAAGTTCATTCCTTCTTGGACTAAAAATTCATATTTTCTCCCATCCTCATTAATTCTGGCGAGTCGAATAGTGCTTGTTCCCCTGTCCATGTTCAGGCATAGAAGAAACAAATACTTTATCGGGTGGTAGGAAAAATAAATTCTCGTTCATCACTATCAAACTCTTTAACAACTTAGACACAATTTTACATTCAGATTAAAACTAGAATACGATATGCAAGGGATAAAGAATTCTCATTTCAGACCGAGCTAATAGCAGAGACTTTCACATTTAAACGAAAATGAGCCTGACCTCCTTTGGTTTATTCACTCCTACTGACAAATCTTTCCTGGTCCTCTTGAACAAAATTAACTATCTCTAATCAACAAACTTCTGTAGAATCATTCCCTTTCCTCCTCTATATTCGCTATTCTGATGATTCCTGCTTGTTATATAATTCATTTAACAATCTCTAACTCGAAATGGACCCAATCAATCTTTTTGGCCTCTCTATTTTTATTCACATAGACTATATTCAACCCTTGGACCGATTTCTGGTTATTCCTTCTTACTCCTCCTTCTCCTCCTCAGGTGTCACTAATGCCTTCGTAACGATCTCCTGTATTTCAATTTGATCGGGTGCATGAGCGTACTGAAGATCTATAGTGAACGTACTAAAGGAAAGGTCGGGTGTCACGGATGGCATTTCCTCTCCGACGTTTTGACGGAAGGTGTGGCTTCCCCGTGCTGACCACCTTCGTCTCATCTATATTCTCATATGACTTCAAATACTAAGCTACGTTTCCCTCAGTGTGGAAGTCTACGCGACTATTCCAACCTAATCCGAAAAAATGATGCTTGTTCTGAAAGATTTTCAGACTATCGCCCTTCAGCTCTCACTTGTATTCATTCTAACGCATCTTTGAATACCCGGTTCTCTACTCTCAACTTCTTAGACCCATCATGGCAATCGTCTCTTTCCCCTTCTTTTCAATTGATTACCACGTAACGCGCGTTATCCAGCTGCTTCGTAGAATCATACTGCATGAGCTGAATCTATAAGCTTTCACTATTATTTATACCAAGAACTGATTATGGTTTTCCCGTTCCCTTAAGGAGTACTACGTGAGGAACTGTACTGTTTAGGGTGGCAGTTATTGACATATTCCACACAAGGCATTTGACCGGGTATGGCACACGTCACTGCTCTCATACAAGCTCCCCCTTCCCTTTTAATAAAACAAAAAAATTCTTAATCTTACATTATGTCATATTGCTTTTCTTTTTCTAATATTTCGCATATATTGTCGGCTGTTAGATTTGAATTGTGCGACTTCTTTATCTGTCAATAGTGGTGTTCACTTCCAGAGGTTCTGTTTATCTCCACTCTTATATCCTATGCTCTCTTGTACAATGAACTTCTCCTCCATGCACCATTTCTTTATCTCTATCCTATCAATCATATGTCGATGACTTGACCCTTCTCATTTCAGCTTAGTTAGGGATATTTGTGGTCTCCCTCTTTTTATTTCTTCTAGAATTGTTTCCTCTTTCGTTTTTAAATTTCTTTTCCCGTTTAATTTTCTTATTTTTCTCGCTGTATCTTTTTGGATAGAATATTTCAGGCCGATATGGGTCGTCATCAAGCTTGTGAAATTGTAATTCTTTAAAAAACCCAACTTCTACAATTTAATCCATTCTCTAATTGCACATTTAATTACTTTTTACTACTTCTCTTTCGACGGTATCTATCTCGTCTGCTCAGATGATTGTGCTTCATGGTAAACATTTTGTGAGAAGCATATCGATGCAAAAAAAATGTTTGACAAAAAAGTGATAAGAACCAGTGAGCCAAAAAGAAAATATAAAAGCAAGATGGGAGGTTCATGTTTAAGAGCGACATGCTATATTATTATTCCCTTCTTTCAGTTACTCCACCTATATCAGGTCTCATAACCGCCTTTATGGAGTACTGCTCTGCATATCGTTGAGTGGCGGGGGCCTCTGAGTTTCATTTATCCAGGCTTTTGGAATATGGGTCGAAGTTCAAAGGCGAAAAAGAATGAAACAAATTTCCTGGCTTTTAACTAGATTCACTTGACCTCATTTTATTTATTATGCGGCGCGATGTTTGGTGCTTTATCTCCTTAATTTATAGTGTACTAGTGAAGGCATAGATTGTACTCGATGGGTAACTATCCACTATCGACGTACCACCACTTTTATGACGCCGTCTGTAAGACAAACAATTAGGGGTGCTAGTGTCGGACATATTGAGTTTTGTGTTGCTGTTAGTAACTCCAGACTGGATCGCTGCGGTGCTTCTTTCTTTCTTTTACCTACCACCTCTGTATATCTGGTGGAATTCTCTTCCATCATCTGTGTTCCTACTTAACAATTAAATTTCCTTCTACGACTTTAAAGCACTGCGTCCCTGTGCTTATTGCGGTAATTTGCGTTAGATTGGATTTTTGAAGGCGTTCAACACCACTTATTGTTTATTTACTTTTATTATAGTGACCTTCTCCTTGAATAGGGTTCTGGCCCGTGAGTGGCGGTGACAACTGTAACACAATAAATAGAATAAAAGGTCTAATAAGGAATTTCCTACTAAGTAGCTGAAACCCCACAAAGATTGGCACCTTCCGACGAGTGAACCCACTTCTAGATGCATTAAAATAGCATCAACCGAGGAGCTTGCTCGCTTGACAAAAAAAAAAAAGAAAGACAGAAATGGAAGCCGCCTTATCTGCAACCCTGGCACAGCACGAGTCTGACGAAATGTTGGTTCTCCTAAAAACCTAAACTGAAGATGCAAGATTAAGGATATGTTAAAGTACTTTGATAAGATTGTCATTGGCCGAAATTGCATGTGATCCTCATTCAACCTTCCAATAGGAATTAACTCCAGGAAACCTCCATCGTAAAAACTTGAAGAGACAGATCAATCAGAGCAAAGAATAAATTCAAATTTGCAAATCTATGCCAAGAGTGATGAGGCCTTTACGAAAACATGGAGATGCTGCCTACAGAAATAAGAACCTTTCATAGCGTGGCATGAAAATATTGTGGCTAGGTCAGGGTTAAATAACTAGTGCTTCAGAAGCAAATATTATCATAGCACCTTCCTTCTATTCAGTCGAGAGATGTTAGCGTGATTATATATTGTGTTAAGGTATGGCACAATTGTAACTACACCAAGAATTCATTAAGTTTGAAGTCAGTACGTGATAGCTTAATGTTTTTTGCAATTTCTAAAAATTTTTTGCTGAATTTTCTGAAAATTCCATTTAATGAAATCACTTCTAATCTTAAAGGAGTATTATTATTATGTTCATTTTTTTAATTTTAATCTTTTTTCGGCTGATTAATTGAGGCTCTTCTTTCATTACCGCTTATAATACTTATAATTATAGTAGCTCAGTTTAACAGAATCTATCTTTGATTAATATATGTAATCCAATGTTACATAAAAGCTAGTAGCTCTTTCGCTTAATACTTACTTGAACAATGGAAATGGAATATTTTTTTAAATATAACATCAAATTAAAAAGGGAAATGGAATATTTTTTAAATTTACATATAAATAGTTATTAATAAATATTTATTTGACACTTAATTATTCCTTAAATGGTACATTTAATTATACTAAAATAAATAATATTTGGGCACATCCAAATATGAAATATAAATGACTAATGATGTATCGTTTGTACAGGGAATGCAATGTTGAGTTGCCACTAATAAAATGTTTCAATATGTTTTAAAATAATAATCTTATTTAATTATATTAAATTATTTAAGTATCGGTAAATCGGTTGATTTACCCATACACAAATAGGTTTGAAGCATTGTATCGGTAATCGGTATCTTTAGTAATCGTGGCCTCTTTCTGGTATCGGTACTTTTACATCCTAATTATATATATATATATTATATATCTATATATATATATTTCAAACAGATAACTTACAAATAATAATATATATTATATTATTATATACTACATATATATAATATTTATATCAATTATATTATATAATATATAATAATTTATATTTCTCCGCTAATTAAGTTTCTTCTGTACTTGGGACATATTATAGCTTGATATATATACACGATATTAGTATGATATAATAATTAATATATATATTAATATATATAGATATACTATTTATAAATATATTATTCCTATATAATTATAATATATATATATACATTTACCTATATTTTTAATACCTATCAAATATATATTATATAACTATAACTACTATAAATAAATTTATTATTTTCACTTATATATTATATATTACAGAGAAATCAGAATGGCTATTCAACAATATTAAAGGACAACGTCAACTTGCAGACAGTGCCAGTGCCAGCCGCCTTGTTGTGGTTCACTTGATGAGAGGGCAAAATTATGGCACTATGACGGATGTCCAAAATGCAATTGGAGATCAAAGATTCTAGAATTGGCACCTTTGAAGATAACCCAAGATTATACCAAAGTAATCATTTTATTATTTTATTATTATTATTATTATTATTATTAAATTATTATTATTAATTATTTAATTATTATATTATTATATCATAATTAAATTATTTTTATTGAAACGCCTCGTTGGCGTAGGAGGTTGACTCGCCGACTCTCAGGCGTGAGGACGCTAGTTCAATCCTCCGCGTAGGAGTCTGAGTTTTATCTTCCTAGGGACAAGAACTAAAACTCGGCTGAAAACACTTGGTGGTGACAGGCTTGGAATAGCCGTTGCCCTTAAAGTATCGATTCCTGTAAGTCTCCCCAGTGTTATCCTACTGAGAAAGGGATTAAGCACGTTAAAAGGAAAAGGATTATTATTATATTATTATTATTATTATTATTATTTTATTATTATTATTATATATTATTATTATTATTATTATTAATTAATTATTATTATTATTATTATTTGATTATACATTTCGTGAAAAAAAAATATGAGAATTATCCGACGAAGATGAAGAGCAAACTGATGATACAGATTAAGAATCTGAAGAGAGATGAGTTTCAATGGTTTTAAGGTTTAAAATTTTAATTTTGAATATATAACGATGATTAGAATATGTTTTAAATGCGCTCGTTGATTGCTTTACTATTAATATACGCAAAATAACGAGATTATAATTAATTAATATACATTGAATTGTTTCATCTTCGAAGCCAAACAAATCAAACCTTTCAAAATTTTTAAAAACGAGGCAATGGACTTGAATAAATCCAACGATTTATATTTTATACTTTTTTAAACTTTTATCTCTTTTAATTTATTTTCTTCTATGCTACAAAGTTAACATTTCTCGTCAATATAGTTAATCTTTCACTTTTAGGTAAGATACAACAAAAAATAATTCACTTGTTCTTGTCATATTGCTGAATAAAAAAAAAAAAAAAAAAAAAAAAAAAAAACACTTTTAAAACACTGTGATAAAAAAAAAACTTTTCCTAATTAAAACACGTAGGCCTCTGACGAATAATCCAGCTGGATCCTAATGCGTCCTACAGAGAATTTAAAGATCCTTTGTCCATTACTGATAATAAAATCAATTATTATTATTATTATTAGTAGTCAAGTAGCAGTAGTATAGTAGTTAGATTGAGAAGAGAGTAACGTTGGGAGAACCAGAAAGGAAATAACACTATTTAGTTTTGTGTTTTCGTTTATGAGAGAGAGTAATATCCCACCAGTTCCCAAATGTCATGATCTAGTTTTAACAAGGGAACCGCAATCGAACGATTTTTGCGGTAACCAAACTGGAAGTTTGAAAAAACCTGGCGATTCTCCAGAACAGGGAGAAGACGGCCTGAAACCATTTTCTCTATTAATTTACAAGTATGACAGGTCAGCGAAATTGTTCTTTGTTTTAGTTACCGCCAACTTCGGGGATCCTTTTCCCGGGTTTTGGAATAGGATTTACAAATGCAAATAGATGGAGAAGAGGATTCGATCCAGATTCTGTTATACAGATCCAACAAGAACGCTGATGCAAAAGGGTGTATATGAACGGAGCATTATGTAACGATAAATTAAGTATTGGTCAAGGTCTTTGCTGTCCGCCAGTGCAGTTTGATACTCCTGCAAGTGTAAAAAGACGGTTATAGATAATGATCTTACCCTGTTGAAAAGTCTGGTTGTACAGTAAAAAATCCAATTTTTTAAATATGGCTTCTAGAATAAAGCCGGGAAGAGTTCTACTGGCCCATTGGGTATGAGCCCTAACATTGACGAAATACCACAGTGGGGATTCTGTCTCGGTATTGTAAAGTTCTAGGGTGGATTGGCTGCGACGGGCTCGTACTTAAAGGTATGATGAGATGGGGGGAGGTTGTGAGGTTCTACTTAACTTTCTTTTCATGTTCGTGTTTGCTCAACCCACCCCCATTCTGGCGACACTGTACCGGTGATGGATAAAGAGATCCAAAAAATTAATAAATAATAAATATTATTATCTTTATTTCTTAATCTTATCTACCTCTTTTCCCCATATTGGGGGTGAGGTGAGGTGCGTGTCATGCAATCGGAAAAGAAAAGCAGTAGAAGAATATGTAAACAATAGTCGAAAAAGAAAGCCCAGCTCTTTCCGTGCCCCCTCTGTACCTATTAATTAGTGAGAACTCGTGCACACAGCAGTAAAATTCCCACCTAGAAGCTTATTCATTATGGGACCTAGCAACGGACCCTTGGGTAATCGTCCATAAGTAGTAGGTTCATCCTATGGCCAGAGTGGGCCACAACCATACCCCTTACAAAACACTACCGCCATTCACATCCTATTAATGTACACTCTTTTATCTCGCCTCTGCTATATATCACATATTCTTCTCAACTTCAGTTAACATTCGTTCAGCTGACCAAATCCACTTTTTTCTTCGTGTCCTCCCACCGGTCGTTCCCAAACACACCTCGCCACTATACATATCCGTTACTATTAACAACCGATTATTATTCATCCTTATCCAACATGACCAAACCATCTTATCATACTTTCATTTTAATTTCCAAAATCTCTATTACTACCTTTCTTCTATCAACAACACAGCTCTCTTAATACGATTCATATCCTGACAATTTTATCTATTCTATTCTCGCACTTTCATAGCAATTTGTCCCCTAAGATTGTCCATTACATGAACATCATTGACTTTGAGAAATCTAATACTTCTATTTCATGAACCATGTACCTCTAACTACTTACAATAATCACAGGTAACAACAATAACCACTCATGTAAGACCCTAGACGTCACTTCAGACCTTAGTCCCTTCACATTTTCACCACGATATTTAATTTGCATCTTCAGTAACCTTCACTGCCATTCACTACTCTCTTCTAACACACATCTGCAATCATCTCGTTCCCTTCTCATCCATCACATACCCATAAATATTTAAACTCAGACACTTGTTCCAGCTGCTCACCATCCTAACATAACTTCTTCACAATTAGGACTGTCCTCACTCAACTAACCATATCCTTACTCTTATCAACGTTACTTTCAACCCCTCCTTTTTACCAATTCCTGCCAAATCTCTCTACAATCCTCTCAAAAACTCTCTTCAGATTCACCACACAAAACCAAAATCATTAGAGCATATAATAGGTAGGAGCACCCTCTACTCTCTTCCATTCTCCAATCATTCTAACACCATTTCCCTGCCATATCTCCCCTCTAATTCTTTCATGAACCCCATCCATAATACAAATTTTAATAACCAAGGAAGACAACACAACCCTGCCTCCACTTCGCTATTAATGACTAAAAACCAATCACTTTTGCCACACCATTTATCTTACACCACGCCTCACTATCGGTCATCTACTTTTGATTCCATTCAGAAGCCCTACCACCAATACCATATAATCACTAACACCTACCATACGAGCTTTACGCCTATTTCAACCCTTCATCTACGCCTGGCTTCCGCATTCCAATCCTTTATAAAACCTATAATAACAATTTTATTCTTCTTCCTCATTTTCTTCAATCATTTGTTTCAATGTAAAGATTTGATTCAGACAATCCTCTACCAACTCCTAAACGCACCTTGTTTCTTCACCAAATCAGTCCTTCAGTCACTCGACGCATTCTTTCGCCCAAACCAGCCAGCATATATCTTCCCTACAATCACTCTCATAAACAAATTCCCCCTATAGTTTTTAGAGTTCCCCTTAAATCTCCCCTTACCCTTTATCATATAGGGTAACTATTACTCGCTCTCCTCCTAATCTCGGGACTATACCACTCCATAAACGCTTTTATTACACAACTTCCCAATCAATCACGATCTCGCCTTCCGTTTCTTGATCATTTTCAAACCCAGTAATTTTTCATCTATACCTGCAGAATTTTACATTTCATTCTTCAACCTTTTCACTCTACCTATTACCCTCCTCCTTGCTAATCAACCTCATCCCCTAACCAATACTCTCTATTCTTCTTGCATCCCATCCGAAGAAGAATATCATATTGAATTATAAAGCCTAATCATTAAGCAAAGAGGGAACCGATTTTTCGAATTGTTTCTTTTAATAAAATTCAGTATGTAGCTCCATTGAATCAGTTAGTTCGAAAATTTGCGAGTTCATTATTTCTATCGCAGTCTCCCCTTATTCTCAATTCTTAACCTTGCTTCTTTTTTTACTTTATATCCGCTAGCATCATCTCTTCATTCCCACCACTCTCCACTGCTTAATCATTCTCTACCCTCCTAACTTTTCAGCACCATCCGCATACTTCTTTTGCAATGCCTACACAATTTGCTTCTTTCTTCATATGCTCCAAGATCTTGTTTCAGTTCTTCATACTTCGTTCACATTCTAACCTGATTTACTTGCCGAGCGCCTCTTACATCCACTTATTCTTTATTAACCCTATGGGTAATTTTGTTCGCTACTTTCACTCTTAATTTTACCAACTTACTTATATCACTAGCTCTTCCCTCCTCATCCACTCACAATTAAGCCCCACTAACTTTTTTAACATCCGACAACATAATGATCCATAATCCCATTCTCCTTAAACCCCTCACTGATTTTAACATCCACACTATACTTGTAACATCTTCTTCACCAACACAAAATAAATCATACTTTTCACTTATATATTATTATATATATTATTATCTTTCTTCTTTCCCCAAGACTGGGGGAGTAAGGTGCGTGACATGCATCGGAAAAAGAAAAGTAGAAGAATATGGAACACCAAGTCGAAAAGAAAGCCAGCCTTACCGCCTTAACCATTAATAATAATATAAAATTAAATTATTATTATATTATTATTATTTTATTTATAAATATTATATATTATTATTATTATTATTATTATTATTATTTGTAGATTCCATTCCTTTCTGTTGGCAATGATTTAGGAGAACGTAAAGAGGTATTTAAAGGAAAAGAGTTTCAGTGTATTAGGGCATTGGTCGAAGACATAATAAAGGAATGCAAATTCATTTTTGCAAAGACTCGTTTTTCTTCAGAATCAAAATGTCATTCAGTCCGAGGCAAGATTTATTCGTGGTTAGTTTTGATGATCTCTTTTATTTTTTGCTCTGAATACAATTTTATTTTTCAAAAGAATTTGGTTATGTTGTGAATACACATAAATTATTAGTAGTTGTAATGTTCATCCAGATTATTTTATTCTTGTAGGTTTAAAAAAGGTTCTTAATCAAAATTCTACAATATTTAAAGTTTTCAATTCACTAGATTTTATTTGTTTTTTTTTTTGTAGATGTAGTACAAATATTATTATTATTAGTTGTAGTAGTAGTAACAATAATAATAATAATTGTGGAATATTTTGTAGATGTAGCAATAATAATATATCCGGTTCTATATCTACATTCTTCAAATAAAAAAATTCCGGTGAATTCAAAACTATAAATATTGAAGAATTTTCCTATAATAAATTTAGGAATCTTGTCTGATTATATCTTCATGAAACATATTTTTTATCAGATACCAAAAGGAAGAAGAAGAAAAGTTCAGCCACACATTTCACTCTTGATTATGCGTATTTGGCCTGCGCCCACCACTTAATCATGTTAACAGCTTATGAAATGACGACAAAAGTTGGTTCCACACTTCTTATTGGATTAGGAGGGGGAGCTCTTGCAACTTTTATTCATAAATATTTTCCAAAAGTATGGAGCAAATTATTGATTGGTGTACTAGAAAAATGACACAAGTTCCAAAAAAATGTGAATTTTCAGGAGGTCGGAATTTTGTTTGTCCATATAAATGTATTTTATTCTAATTCTAGGCATGACATTTATATAAAATTCATTATGATCCGTAAGCTTTAAAAAAAAAAAAAAAAAACACGCAGAAACCTTAATTTTTTTGGTATTATTATTATAAAGCTAAAATAACATAAATTTGGAGTTGCGTCATTGTTCTAGCTCACCGACCATATGATTCTTTTTTTTTTCAGCTCCTTAACTGAATTCATTTGATTAATGTATATAAAATTCTTAATATGAAAATTATACTTTTTACTTGCAAGTTATTTTTTAGGCACATTTTTCATTAGTATTTAATTTCAGATCTCTATAATAGTCGTCGACATTGATGAAGAAATTGTTAAAGTGGCAAAATCTTGGTTTAAATTTAACACGGATTCCAATTTAAAATGCGTTGTTGATGATGGTATTAATTACATTGAAAAGGCTTGCAGTGAAGGTAATACTTGAAATTAAAGCTGGTAAAATTTTTAGTTTTTTTTTTTAAGGAAATTTTGTATACCAACGGTTTTTAATTAACTTGCCTGACGACGCAGACACCCTTGGGTCCGCGAAAGCATAGAGAAATCCCAGGATCTTTTACAGTTTAAATAGAAAAAATAAATGAATATAAGGGGAAATATTAAACAAATATTAACAAGAGGTAAATGAACAGTTTGGAAGGAGGATGAATGAGGACTTACAAGGGAATAGGAAGCTCTTCTGGAAGGAAGCGCGAAAGGTTAAGAATGAGAATAAGGGGAATCTGCTTAGAATAATGAATAGGGATGGTGCTTTTGTAACTGATGAAATGGGTGTGAGAGGAGTGTAGAAAGAACACTTCGAAAATTTGAAAACAATAATGAAGAGGTGTTAGTGAATGTGTGTGGTTTTAATGGTGCAAGAAGGAATAGGTATTTTGGGGATGAGGTTATTAGTAAGGAGGAGGTAATGGGTAGATGGGTAGAGTGAAAAAGTTTAAGAATGGTAAATCTGCAGGTATAGATGAAATTACTGGTGAAATGATCAAGAACGGAGGAGAGATGGTGATTGATTGGAGGAGAGCGGTAATAGTACCTTTATATAAGGGTAAGGGAGAAAAGGGGAACTGTAGAAATTATAGGGGAATAAGTTTATTGAGTGTTGTAGGGAAGGTATATGCTGGTATTTTGGTCGAAAGAGTGCGTCGAGTGAGTGAAGGACTGATTGGTGAAGAACAAGGTGCGTTTAGGAGTGGTAGAGGATGTGTGGATCAAATCTTTACATTAAACAAATGATTGAGAAAATGAGGAGAAGAAGGAAAAAATTGTATTTAGGTTTTATGGATTTGCAACAGGGGTATGATAGAGTTAATAGGGAAGGTTTATGGCAGGTGTTGGTGGTAGGCTTCTGAATCTAATCAAAAGTATGTATGACGATAGTGAAGCGTGTGTAAGAATAAATGGTGTCAATGGTGAGTGGTTTAGGATTAATAGCGGAGTAAGACAGGGTTGTGTTATGTCTCCTTGGTTATTCAATTTGTATATGGATGGGGTTATGAAAGAATTTGAGGTGGGGATGGCAGGTAATGGTGTTAGAATGGTGGAGAATGGAGATGAGTGGAGGGTGCCCTACCTATTATATGGCGGATGATTTGGTTCTGTGTGGTGAATCTGAAGAGAGTTTGAGAGGATTGGTAGAGAGATTTGGCAGGGTGTGTAAAAGGAGGGGCTTGAAAGAGTAAGGTTATGGTTGTGAGTGCAATTAAATCGATGGTGAATGTAAAGGGACTAAGTCTTGAGTGTGCTAGGGTTTTACATGAGGGTATGTTGTTACATGTGTTATTGTATAGTAGTGAGACTATGGTCTGGAATAAGAAGTATAGATCTAAAGTTCAATGTGTTCAGATGGACAATCTTAGGGGTGTGCTAGGTGTGAGAAGAATTGATAAAGTGAGGAATGAACGTATTAGAGAGTGGTGTGGTGTGAAGAAAGGGGTAAATGAGAGAATAAATGAAAGTATGTTGAGATGGTTTGGTCATATGGAAAGGATGAATGATAGTCGGTTGGTTAAGCGGATGTATAGTGGCGAGTGTGTTGGGAACCGACCGGCTGGGAGACCGAAGAAAAAGTGGATTGAGTCAGTAAACGAATGTTTGAAGGAGAGAAATGTGAGTTTGGTAGAGGCGAGAAGAAAGGTGTATAACAGGAGTGAATGGCGGGGGATTGTGAAGGGGTATGGTTGTGGCCCACCTGGGCCAAGGGATGAACCCTTACATTGACGATCTACCATAGTGAAGGTCCATCGCTGTCCCATGAAGCTTTAGGGTGGATTTTCTGACTGCGATGAGTTCTCACTAATTAATGGTACTGAGGGGGCGGCAAGGCTGGCTTCTTTCGACTTGTGTCATGTTCTTCTACTGCTTTTCTTTTCCGATGCCCGTCGCGCACCTTACTCCCATTCTTGGGAAAATATAAGGAAGATAAAGAAAGAAAGAAATTAAACAAATTTTCCTGGTTTGCTTGTGTAAAACTTGGTTTTCCTAACTTTTCCTAGACTTTTGCATTAAAAAAAGCATATTTTCGTATTTTCTCGATAAAATTTTATTTTTAGTGACTACTAATAAAATGTGTTCCCTTCTCCAAATATTAGAGGATCATTCATGAAAACCTTTAATATTTGAGGCACTTTGTTTAAATTTAAGTTAATTCTTGGTGGTCTGCGGAAACAAAAAATATTTTAAGGGATCGGTGGTAAAGCAAACGTTAAAATCCACTGTCATATACTATTTTCGATGTTCAAATTTTGATAATGTAACCATAAATATTCATTTTTAGAAAGAAAATTTGACGTTATTATGTTTGATGTCGATTCCAAAGAATTATCTGAAGGTTTAAGTTGTCCTCCTAAACCGTTTGTAGATAAAGAATTTTTGAAGAAAGTTGCTACATGCTTAACCGGAGAAGGTAAGATTACAATATTCATTATGGAGTACATTTTATAATTATCTTTCATAAATGATAATAACTATCAGCAACATTATTAAAGTACATTCTCTTTCTATAATAGTAATAGTTGTTTATTTTTATTTTTTTTTAAACCCGGATTGAGCCCCATCTTATAATTGATTTAGTAGCTTAAGAATAGGGATAAGGTGAGAGGAATAATAACTTCAGATGAAAGTTGATAAAACCCCAAACACTGTCAACTAAAAATCATTGTTATTAGCCATGTAAAAATAGATAACAAATAATTTGAGTATCACACCTTAAGATCTGGAAAACTAGTAAGGGTTAGTGCTACTTGTAGAAGAAGTCTTAGAGGAAATAATGTGAGAGTCGGGTGAACATGGAATGAACTGAGATTGGTGACTTTTTAAGAGCCAGAAATTCAATATATGAAATTTTTAAGACTAGAGGGAAGCAAAGTATAGTAGTAAGAGAAGGAATTGAATCTTAGGGAGTGAAAGTGGGACAAGATTTGATAAAGAGACAGTCAGTCCAGTATAATAAATATTAAGAAAGAGGATTATTATTTAAGCGAGATAAAGCATCGTAAAAGTTAAGGGAGTTTCTAACAGAATTGAATCTATCAATGTTTTTAGTCTTTATCTTGCATTAATGCATCCTTGCTATATTTGTTATGACGATTTCCTGAACTTTTAGTTTATATAAATTTTTTCTTTTCTAGGTTTGTTTGTTTTGAATTTAGTCTGCCGAGATGATGCATTAAGGGAGTTACTCTTCAAGGATTTAAAAGAAGTATTTGCATCCATAGTTTATGTTTCTGTACCAGAGGAAGTAAATGTTATAGTTTTTTGTAAATGTTCATCTACTCTTCCTTCCTCAAGTAATTGCTTTGAGGAAACTATATCAGATCTCAATAAGTACCTTATTATTCAAATGAATTCAAAAGATGATGTATTATCATTATCAGATATGTTAAAAAATTTTCATGTTTTATAGTAAATAAAAAATATCATTTTTCATCTATTACTTATTTACACTTACTTACATAACTCCAGTGGCCCGGTGCGGTGCTCAGTCAAACCTACACTCAAACTTCACAGCGTTATGTAGAACATATTTTGGAAGATATGTATATATTACTAACACTAACTACTGAGGAAAAATATACTTCGGTTTTCTAAAAGATTTTAATCACCACATTAAAAAATGGCAAAAAATATAAAAATAGTTTCAATAACAAAAATTCCCTACCTTAACATAATATCCTTTACTTTCAAACATTTTTTTTTCAAATTCTCAAAGAAATCGCCGTTATTAAAACTTAGATTGATCTGTGAAGCTCTCTAAAATTACCTATAATAATGAATTGCTTGAAGTAGTTTGCTCAAGCATACAAATTAAGTAAAAAGAAAACCAGGAACTATTAACCATTCAAAATTTTGTAGTAGTTTATTACACGTTTTAAATAGTTATGCAAAACGGAACCATCCCAGAAAATTTAAATTTCAAAGTAATGTCGACAAATACTGTGGTAATTTTTTTTTTAAATGAATTTTACACTCATCTTTACATTTGTATATTTAATCATAGAAATATTGAACTTCAGTTTACTTACAAAATTTTGATGTGTAGATTGGTTCCTTTTTGAATATTCACGTCTAATTTTCTCAAATTTACCTTTTAAAAAATTTATTTCGGCTCGTTCTCTACCACAAAGTATCCATAATAACGAAACATTTTGCCCTCGCATGTAAAAGTAACTGGTACAAATAAAACAGACCGGCAAACTCAAAAGCAGTACTTGTGGTACTTAGTCTGCCAGCTACATCCTTATCTCAGAATTTGCTGAAAAGTACTAATTAAATGGTCGTCTAAAGCACAACTCTGCAGAGTGAAACTAACTATACAATCCTATTAACCCTTTCTTTCCCACTGTTGAATTTTTTATACATTACTTGATTTAGAATTTAACACCTTATTACCTATTAGCATAAGGACCATTTTTGCATCAAATGACTCAAGAAAGAGCACAAGAAAGAGCAAACAAAGCTGAATATACCTTAAAACGTAAAAATATAGCCCTCAGTTGACTTCTGGGCCTGATGAAAGACGGGTGGTTGTCTTTTCATCGTCAGATGAGCACTTTTCGCTATTTTTCCCATAGGTTTTATTTAATTTTAACTATTAATTATTTTCTATCTTAAGTAAATTTTTCTTTAAAAGCATATATTTTGACTTCATAATATTGAAGCGGCGTAATGAAAAACGCGAAAGCGTTTCTACGATAATGCGAAACGGTTAAACACCCATTCCGATACTGAACGAAGTACGTG